>JAQZBX010025801.1:0-29308 GCA_029593785.1 Cabassous unicinctus | reverse complement strand
CCTACAAGGCTTCTATACCTACCACAATTAAAATGAAATACAGAATAATAGCAAACCTTTATGGCTCCTACTCTTTTTCCCACCTTAAAAATTAATGGCTTTGTCCCAAGGTCACCTGCCTGGCTTATTTTCAACTCAACAACTCTTTCCACATTTTCTATGTATGTAGGTATGTGCATGTATGCATGTATGTATATACATGCATGTGTATGTGTGTGTGTTCCAAAGGGATTTTGTTTCCATTTTCAGACTATGGTTTAACTCCTGGGCTGACTTTATATCTATTTGAAATGTAAGTTTTTTCATGTCCCCAAACCTCTGAGAAATACATACACAGAGTTCCGCATAACAGCTCTCAAACGTACACAGACAGACACACACATACAGCCTGCTCTCTACCCCCGACCTCATTAGTTTATGGGGCTCCAATCATAGGAGAATCCCTGAGAGAGAGAGAGGAGACACATGTCAAGGGTAGTTAGAGAATAAAAAGAAGAGGTGAAAAAAGCAAAGAGAGTCTAAAAGGGGAGAGGGAGTATGTTCACCAGTCCCACTCTAACTCCAACTGCCTTTCTGCTCTAGATCATAACCTACTGATAAGAACAATAGCCAAAAAGATTATGTTAGCTATTTCACAAACACTTATATAGCACTGACTCTCTCCCAAGCACTATAATAAGTCCTTAACAACTACTAACTCATTTCATCCTTATAACAACCTTATGACCAATTACAATTCACCCAATTTACCTATCCTAAACTTTCTTTAGGACATCTCATGATTCTGAGCAAATCAAAAGAAATGCCTCATTTTCTTTTAATTATTTCCAAAACAAATATTTCAGAAATATCCTTTTCCTCCCCACAAGTATTTGGCCACTAAACAAGATAGCTAATCTATGCCCCTTTAAGTCCTTCCATCTAAGAGACCTTTGAGAGGCAAATAAAGTCATAGTGTCTTCCTGTGGGCTGTGGACTGTGGTCTTGGAAAAAGGCTCTTGAGTCTCACTTTCCAAATGGATGTCAGCTCCTGACTTGGAGTCAGGAGAGAACTAGGGTGGATCCCCACCAAGGCTGTACAAATAATCCACTTATATTTGAAGAGCAGCATTCAAGGACTCAAGAGGAGCAAGCATTCAGAAGATGAAAATAACAAAATGCTTCCCCAAAATAGAAAAATATTTTATTTTGATACCAAAAAGGAGTTCAATATTCTCTGTAAATTAGGATAGCACTTGCCTGAGCACCAGTCTATTTGCTCTAATATTTAACAATGTAATTAATAATGATCAATATCAGAGCCATATGGAGAATAATAAATTATGTGTTATAATTACGTTCATTTCTATTTGTTTAATAGTGCAATAAACAACAAGGACTGAAACTGAGAATATCTAGCCTGCTAATATCATGTTACCAGAAGTAATATTTGTAACTGTCAATAAGCCTTTTAGATTTACCTACTCATGATCATTAACACTTTGTCTCAGTTTTCAAGCTTTCTTTGTTAACAAATAATTAACTTTGAGATCTTTTAACACATGTAATTGCTATGATTTGCAAGTGATGATAGAATAGGTCACTGATTTCCCCTGTTACCCAAAGCAACCTTATTACAGAGGAAAGGTGCATACTTGCAAACTGTTAACAGTATATAAATAGGATGTTAGAAAGAGCTTATGCTATCTTATATTGTATCATATTATTAATGAAAGCTACAGGTTTCTTTTTACCCTGGATATATGATTGAGAAGTTTTTTATTTAGGTCCCACATACTACTCTGAATTTTGTGTTTGCCCCATTTTTTTAAGATTATACTTTAAGGACTTGCATTTTAAATGTCACTGGTTGCAGGTGACATTTAATTAGATGCTGTTAATAGAAGTCTAATGGCATAGTTCTCAACCTATAAGAATTTTCTTGGGTAGACAATACTCATGGAGATCCATGAAACGCACAAGGTCAAATAAAATACTAAGATGATAGATAACGATGTTCTAGGCACACTTTGAAGCATATTACATAAGTAACTTATTTAATCCTCACAAAAGCACAATGTGGTTGGTACTATGATTATCCCCTTATTAAAAATGAAGAAACCAAGAGAAGCTGCTATTAAGTATCCAGGAGAAGATTCTATCCCCAGGGTCCATGCCCTTAACCTTTACATTCTACCACCTCTTGGCTGGGAATACATGCAATGTCATGGGTGAACAACTAGGAATATCAGGCTGTTGGGAAACAGATTAGCCAAGAGTGAGCTCTACTTTCAGATTTGTGCTTAATCTAAGAAGGCTTTAAGTAAGATACAATCTGAGATATTAGGGGTTTTATAAATGCTTAAGTACTTGAATAGAAACTTTAAGAATAGGAAATTCTCCTCATTGGAAGGTAAGTAGAACAGAAAGAGTAATCTGTTACATGTGAGCCACAAGGATACAGGTCTTCAAGGTATAGTGTGAGGATCTTGGATTTGCTCCAGAAATAATGAGAATCTATCTGTTAAGCTGGGCCATGACATGTTGAAAGCAATAGGGGAGAAGATGGAAATCATAGCAACAAAAGTTAACAGCAACAGAGTGAATAGGGTACTAGTAAATTACTGATAACAATTCCTTACTGGATTTCATATCTCCCCCTGATTGAGGTAACTGATGGCAGATTTGGAGCCATACATTAAGTTAAAAGAAAAAATTAGAAGGGACAAATCTTACTTGGCAAGGCATTTATATATGCACAGAGTAAAAGGCAGAGATAAATTTACACAATTGCTTCAGAGTAAAAGGCAGAAATAAATTTACAAGTGCCAGTAATTTGTGAATTTTGAAAAAGACATGAGTTGTTTCCAACTATAACTTGCATCAGAATAACCTGGATAGTATGTTAAGAGAAATACTGTTGGGCTCCACACCCAGAGCTTCTGATTCAGTAGGCCTGGGGTGGGATCTGAAAATTTTCTAATATTTTCCCAGGTGATGCTAATGCTTCTGATCAAAGGACCACACTTAGAGTGCCACTGGTCTAATAACAATGGCTTAAACACTTTAGAGCAGGGGTTCTTAACAAGGGGCCCGTGAGCTTGAATTGAAATAAAAAAAAAAAAACATTCTTGTGGGAAAGTGTTGGTGCAGGTGTGATATAGTTATTAAATAATACACAGTATAGCGTGCACTTAGTAAGGGGTCTGTGGTTTTCACTTGACTAAGGGGTCTGTGGAACCAAAAAAGTTAAGAACCCCTGCTTTAGAGCATCTTAAATAGTCCACTTAAGAAACTATATAGATACATTGTGCTTATAAATGAGAATATAATGAGTTTAGTAATCTTACTCCTCCCAATAAAAAGAATCTGAATCAGACTCAACTATCAATTCTTTTTTTTTTTTAAAAAAAAAAAAAGCGCTTAGGAGAGAATAACATGCTACAAGATACCCCGGGAATGTCATCAACTAAGTTCAGACTATGGGAAAAATACATAGTTCCCTCAATAAATAAATAAACCATGGGGCAGAGATCCTGATCTGAAAATCAAACTGTAAAAAAAATAACAATTTTTATGAAACATTTGGAAATTTAAACTATGCCTAGGTATTTAATGATATTAAGGATGATAATATTTTGAGTTTGCTAATGAAATTATGATTATGTTTTTAAAAATTCCTTTTTTAGGGAAAATTGATAAAATATTTACAAATGAAATAAAATATCTGGTATTTGCTTCAAAATTATATGTGGGTAAGAAGGAGGATAATTAATGACACAATATTAGTTATGAGTTGAAAATCTGATGGAACTTAGCGATGGACATGCCAGTTCATTAAACTATTCTATGCTTATATATGTTTGAAATTTTTCATAATAAAAATTTAAACAAACCTAAAAGAAGTGTAAGGATTAATTTTTTTCTTAAAAGTTACTTTTAAATTCCTCAATGCTCTTTCTATTCACCTTATGTCACCTCATTTTCCAGAGTTTGGCATGATTCCCAAACTTCACCAGACGAAAGGACAAGCAGTGTAAGGACAATCTACCATATGATAGTTTCCTGATAAGACATGTAATAAATACCAATTAAATAGAAATACACAGGCTTTTCTAAGCTATTAAAAAGTTGAAAGGATTCAAATACAAAACAGGAAACTTTGAAATGAAAAGGGACATGTAAAATGCTTCTTTGGAATGTACAGCTAAATTAGGAAAGCAGGAGGTTCATCTCTGTCACTTGATCTTCTTCCTCTCCCATATTGTTATCAGAGTTGAGTTGTCCCATGGTATTCAACATTCGATGGAATAAAAGTTCTTTGTCTACATCATAACCATGCCAGAGAACACAAAGAGAATTACAAGTTATCAGATCCATCCACAAATAACAGCATTCCAAAATACCATAGGCAGAGAACCCTTGGGAAATCTTTCACTCTTCTAAACCCCATATATAACAGACAGTCTTGCTAATTAAATGACACAGATGCTGCATCTGGCCACAGAAGGGGACACGTTGCATGAACAGCCGGCATAACTACTACAAAGTGCCCAGTGTAAACAAACTACTTCCCTTTTCCTTCTTCCTAAACATACATTTACTACATACATATAACATGGGACTATGTTAGTTCAGAAAAACATGCGTTTTACTTTTAATAACAGCAACTGCCTGAATGAACTCAGTAAGTGTGTATATTTTATACATGTATGTGTGTTTATATATACCCACATAAATGTATATGCATGGATACATTTATGCATACTACCAACCACTTTGTGTATATATTGCTTTGATGTAGGTGAAAGGGGAAAAAAATCAATCATATTTATGAACTCTAACTGAATATAAAAGGGCTTTATTACATCCAGATCCTAAATACCTTTGCTAGGGTAAAATTAGATAATACTGCCCTTGTTGGCATCATTACTGCAGATTTTCCAGCCTTTTAAAGCAGATTGAGAATTGATATCTTGCTCTTGTTAACAGGCAGGAAACTGAGGCAGGAGGAGAGAAAGTGAGTTGTCTATGATTAACAGCAAGGTAGCAGTTAAGTTACAAAACTGCCTCTTGAGATTACAGGAAAAACATGTGTTCATTAATGGTTTCTGTGAGTCACACTTTAATTTCATTTAAACATGTAAAATAGAAACAGGTGCCCATTTGGTACCAGGTACTATGCTGGGAGGTAATAAAGATATTAATAGTACTACAAATAATGACTGATATTTGCTGAGTGCTTACTATGTATTAGGCACTAAATTAAGTAATTTGATTCTCCTAAAAACTGTGCTAGTTAACTTTTATTAGCATTCCTATTTTACAGGTAAGTTACCTGAGGCACAGAGGGAGTAAGTCATTAGTCTAAGGACATACAGGTGGTAAGTGGCAGAATAAGACAAAAAGTAAAGTAGACCTGAAATATAAAATTCCATGAGATATGATCTTGGCTCTTTGTCACACCAAAGGGGAGATTTTGGTCTAGAAGAGGAGACACATATATAAACAATTATCGATAAGACTAACAAAAGAAATGAAATTGAATTATGAGAAAAGTTTGGCTATATTTGACAGTGCATATCCGACTATTAAAATAAAGGGTTTCCTTTCACACCAAACCTGCTTCTCTACAGGAAGTGTCTCTGTAATCCCTACTATGTGACTGCTTTTGAGGCTGGGGGGATACAAAGATAAAGAGATGTGTTCTCTACCATGTAGAGAATCACAAAGTAAAACTAGCCATTGCTTCCAGAGGCTTACAGCTTAGAAATAAAAAGTATACACATGGAAAAACCTTTTCTAAATTAATTTTTAGGATCAAATATGTTTTGTCTTATCACTCCCTCTGCCATAGACTTATAAGTATTATTTGAAGTAATCACCTTTTGGTTTACTTCAGAGTATTCTAGCTGCAAACAGTCCCTGATTATAGAGTTCTCTCTACAACCTCTCAATGGTAACTTTTTTTGCATGGCTATAAAGAAAGGGCCATATTTTACTCACATAAAACAAGATTAAGATTTTGGTGTATGGTAACTAATGTTTTATAAAAATCTCATACACAGTATAAAAAGAAATTATGAGTATTTTCATTCTATGTTATATATTCTTAGGGCTCAGTATACAAAAATATTCATTTCTAGTAAATGATAGTAGGATATTGCAAGTGATACAGAAGATGGAATTAATAATGAATTTTGCCCACTGAAGTTACTCTCTTTCATTAGAGTCTGGACTAAAGACCATAAATTTGTCTCCCTCACTGAGAATGCCAACCACTTGTATTTTCCCAAAGAAAACATCAGCATCTCAACATGCATACCAATTGGAGGCAATCACAATAACAACCTAAGTCTCAAGATTGGCTTCAGAGCCTGTGTAGTTCCAAGATCAAGGGTATAACATGTTGGCATGGAAAGCAGCTCCAATGTTGTGAGAAGATGCCCAAATATGGTTCAATTGTAAGATATCTAAACTCTGGGAAGTCCCAGTTTTCCTGCTCACCAAAAACATTGTTCATATCACACCATGATCCTCATCTGAGACAAGCAGGTTTAGGAAATTCAGAACACAATACAAATAATATGAAAACATTTCTTGAATACCTACCATGAGGAAAGCTGAATATACTTGTGTGTGTGTTACAGATCAAATATATGGGATGACGTAGATGGGTGTGACCCAATGTGCTTATCTCCCAGCATACACTGCTTTGGTAATGCTGGAGACCACCTGCAGAAAAAACCACCACAGTGATGAATGCTGTATTTCTGGTACATACCTTAAATGCAAGGTATGATTTTTTTATTATATTGAAATTAAATTAAATTAAATTGTTTGACAATTATAAGAGGCAATAAAACTGCATTGTTTATTACAATAGAAAAATATCATTATGTTCTTTTCCCTCATTCAAAGGCATAATATATTTTGGTACTCACGTCTGTGCTCAGAGTTTTTTGAGTGCATAGTGTGCACAGTATCTAGCATTCCATCAAAAGAACAGTGGCTAGTGTTATATTAACTCCACCTTTTTAGTAGCTTTCCTCCCTTTGGCAATGCTGTCCTCATTTTAAATATATCTCATTTTAGCATAGAGAGTCAAATCTCATAAAAGTAAGAATATCAGTCTTGATAAATCTTCTCAAAGCCTTTTACTGAAGTGGGAATTCTCTGTTTCTGAGAAATTGAAAGATTTAATGAATATATTCTTGTTATATTATGACATCTCATTTTTCCCTCTCATAAATACTTCTCAGGTTTATGATTTCCCACCCATTGGCCAGGAATGGTGCTGCAGTCGCTCTGACTGTGGGTGCTCATACCAAGTTTAATTTCTCTCACAAGGAGAGTTGACAAAAGATCACAGCCACTAAGCCCTGGAATTACCCTAGATATTGCCCTCTGTGCTCTGCAAATGAAATCCTACAGAAGACCCTTTGGAAAAGAAGAACATGATGGTTAACACTCAGAAATCCATTTTGCACAGGGCAGCATTCGTACACACAGAAGTGCGAATGACAGGCAGAGCTGCCAGTTCCTCGATGAGAAAAGTCAGGTGCTTAGCACTACACATACACGCACGCACGCACGCACACACACGCACGCTGCGCCTCGCAGTCGCATGCACCCCTCCACCTGCAGCCATAGTCCCCGGCTCTCTTCTCCCACCCATCAGTCTCTCCTCCTTCTCTTTCTCTCATGCCCTTGATTGACTACCAGGTCAGATAAGAAATTAAGACCAGTGAAATCAGAACCAGACCACACCTGTCCCTTCTGCAGCCAGAAGAGAACTGAAATAAAGCACTTATGAAACTGCTGTGATCATAACCTTCAAAACACTGAACTCCTCCCAGCTGTCGGCTTTCCCAACCAAAGGTTCCACAATAGAGACGCTGGCACTGAGGCCCTAATAATCTATTTGTAACAGAATGCTGTCATTTTGGGACAGGGCAAAGCATTGCAAACTGTAAAGATCCCTTTATAGCTACAAAGATTCTGAAAATAGATGTTGCTCTACTGATTTAGACTTGCTAATAGGAGGATCAGTTTGCTTCTATTTAAAATGATTCATTTGCTCTGAGAGAAAATGATAGTAAGCAGTGATAAATACTTTGAAATGTGAACAACGCTTACTATGTCTGCATTCGGGAGTCATGGGTATTTTTTTTTTTTTCTATTTCTTACAACCTAATTATTGACGTTTATAAACAGCCACTGGATGATCTGCAATAAAGTTGAGCTCTTAGCTAGAACTGTCAATTACTCATTACTAGCAGCAAAGGAATAAGGAAGGGAACAATTTATGTGCTCAATTGCCCATCTTATATGCCTGAGTGTATATTGCTAGCAATGTTGAGTGAGGAAAATATTAATGATATTTTTCAGTACTTCATTAGATAATAGATACCATTTTTAACCAAGTTATTTCCATTTAGTCCAAATTATAACAAAGTAACAGTGGAAATCAGAGTGAAAGATTTCCACTCTGGAAAATCCAAACTGAGGATTTTAATGATTATTAAACTAAATTATTTCACTAATATAAATTTTATCATTCTCAACTACATATTTCCAAGCAAAAACATTGTATAGAATACAACTGAGATGTAGCATATTTAAATTTAAGGAGCACTATGAATCATACAAACTCCTGTATTCATCGTACCTACCCAAATCTCATCTTAGAAAAAAGTACTCTATATTGTCCCATTGCCATAACAATTGCATACGGAAATTATTCATTTGCTGAAAATCATACAAGAGACTAAAAGTAAATTCAAAAGCTATTTTAGCCAGATGTTAAGTCCTCTCACGTGTGCATGTGAAGTTACAAATATACAGAAGAGTGGAGCCAAGAAAGAGTGAAAGTTTGTAAATATTTATATACAGAGAACCTATACTATGTTCGATGCTCACATTCATACTATCTCTAATCTCCTTTTTCTAAGCATTTATTTTTTACTGTCTCAATAGACACAGTTTTTTAACTGTGCTATTTTTCTTTTGAAATAGTAGATTGTTTACATGGCTGCTTCAACAATATTTATATAATTAGGGTTCTATTTCTACATTGGCTTTTAAATCAAGTTCTTCTTATTTTGGAATGTCATGTGCCCACAAACAAGCGTACCAGTGCTACCCTGCTAGAGGAGTTTTCCATGAGAGTCAGGGGAGGCTGACGTTGAAGCACACGGACCCCAGAACCAAATTGCCTGGTTTTGAATTCTGGCTCCTTCACCTACCAGCTGAATGACCTTACCGACTGGCTTCTCCATTTCTCAGCTTAGCCATCTTAAAATGAAGATAATAATGGCACCTACTTCTGGAGTTGTGACAAGTTAATATTTATAAAATAGTTAGAATAATACCTGGCACGTAACAAATGCTTTATAAAAGTTTGTTTCAATTAACATAAAATGAGCATTCTCAATATTATTATGTGGTTTTTAGCATGTGGATTCTGATGTATATCTAATAAAATGGCTCTCAAGTATATATCTGTATGGATCATTTATTTACTGTTTAGACACAATAACAACAATTTAAAATAACAACAACATATATTGTGGGCTTACCATTGTCAGCTACAATTCTAAGTACTGCTTCATATAAGCTTTCCCACCATCCTATGAAATAGATATTTTGTCAATGAAGAAACTGAAATTTAGCAGAAATGACATAATTTGCTCATATTCCAAAAGTTGTAAGTAGCAAACTAGGACTTTGGATGAAGACTACCTGTCTCCAAACCAGAGCTCAGAACAGCTGAACCATTCTGCCGCCCTAATTCTAAGCTTATTTGACAACTTTATATTTCTTGGGCTATTATTTCTTTGTGCTTTGAAGGCTGAACTAGTTATTGTAAGCTCCTCTTGAGTACAGTCATTGACTTATATTTGTTAAATCCCATTACTGAATAGTAAAAATGAAGTAGTTGACACTTGGCCCCTTTGGATGGTTTCTAGACTTTCAGCCATAACGGCTTATTTCAGGCTGTGCTGGAAAGAATGCAGAACTGAGGATCACAAAGCCAGAATCCCAGCCCTAGCTGTCCCACTAAGTATTTGTGTGACCTTAGACAAGAAACTGAATGAATCTGGCTATGCAGGTTTATTCTGACACAGAATAAATGCTGTGTTTTAGCACTTGGCTATTAATTATTAAATAAATTTAAATGGATTTTTTTCCTTAAGAAAAAATATTTCTATAGCCTAAAAATATAAAATTAATTACTGTGTGGTTTCTCCATATCTTAAGAAAACATAAAGGTTAATTTTTTAACATAAGCCTAAAGCGGACACCCTTAATAACATAGTGCGATTCACAGCACTTAACTTCTAACAATTTAAGGAGCTACTGGTTATCATCCAAAACAGACAATTAAAAGTATCTTTCTTTTTTTGGTCTGATTTTTCAGGCAAGAGGAAAAAATTTTGCATTGCTTACTTAATATTACAAGAAGCTTAGTGACACTTGACTAGGGTAAATTGGCCAAAGGAAAGTCGGGGTGTGTGTGTGTGTGTGTGTGTGTGTGTGTGTGTGTGTGTGTATCTTACTGCTTTCTCTCCATTCCAATTTTTCCTATCTACTCAGCCAAGGACTTCTCTGATACTGAGAAAAAGAAACTGAATGCCGTTGGAAAAGCAGAGGCTGAGTTAGTAGATGGATTCCTCTGTTCTGCTTCTGTTGACTCAGTCACAGAATCATCAGCTGTATGTTCCATTAAAGGTCCAAATGGGAGCCACAGGAGAGAAAGCAACACAGTGGGCTGTGGACAGAAAAGAGATTGCAGAGTTCCTCTGCTTTATTAAATCAAGCAGGAGTTCAAGCAAATATCTAGAGCCTGGAAAGAAATGAAACAATGGGACCTTATACCACTGTGGTATGTGTCCAGGAGTGTTTGTGGGTGTGCTTATCTCTTTGAAGATCTCACTGTTAATTACACCCTCAGTTTCAAACGTCTTTAGCAAATGGCTGAAATCATTTTTTTTTTTTAATTTAAGGGGCAGATGACAAAGAGAATGCACAGTTTCGCAAGAATGAAGGCTGGCTCAGCTCAAGAGGGATAAGGTCAGCTGATGAGACTGTGAAGTCCAAACAAATTATTTGACATATCTATTAATAAAAGTCACACACAGTCCCTGCGGACTTCAGTGGGTGGAAGGAAAAGTGGGCTGGACGTTCATATTTGGCTTTGTATATTAAGTCTTTTTCATATTCAAGAGACAAAGGTCTTTTCATTGTTATATGGTACATAGATCCACCGTTACTAATGTATTAAGTATCCTCATCAACATGAAAAAAAAATTAGTGATATCTAAATATTTACCACCCAAGAGATGAGATTTTCAATCCCCAAAGATTCTGGGAATGTTTCTATACTAGAAGACGCAAATTCTTACGAAATATGAAAGTACTTTTTTAATACCACAAAAGTTTCCATTTGTCTTGGCAAAGTCATGAATTAGGAACCATAATTTCACTCACAAACTACGAGTTGGGATTGGCATCTTGTGGTTTTGGGTCCTCAGGACTTATAGGAAATATTTGGGTCTCAGACAAATACAAACTGGTATTTAGCAATAATTCCACACATTTGTAAATCGTTTTGTAGGTTGCAAAATTTTTGAAAACCATACTTGCTACTCTGAAAATCAGAGAGCTATGTAATTCCTCAATCTCTCCATAAAACAGTGACTCTCTAAAGTAGGTGTTATGCTTTTCTCCCAGAACAAATATTATAACAGAATTTTACTAGAATATATAGTAATAATGGGTTTTTTAAACACCTCACTACAAGGTAACCACTCTGTAAAAGAAAACATATGTTAAATTGACTGGAATCTATATTAATCACATTTCCCCATTGGCAGTTTTTATCATAAATAAACACAATTTAAGTGAAAAATATAAATTGCAAGGCTTACTGAAAGAAGCTCACACTTTAGTTTTTCATGAAATTCCAGAAATGTTAAGGTAAAAAAACAATTTTATAATGTCCCTAATATAACATTAAATGGTTGCTAATAAGACTACTTAGTACATTACAAACCACATAATGATCCTACCCTATTTTTTCATTTATATTTATGAAGACATAAATCTGCAACCTTTTTATTAGTGGGCTATGCTCACTTTTTCCTTGCTAAAATGTCTTTTGCCTATAGGTTTTATAACCAAATAAATGTGTATTTAAACATGTAATAGGTTGTACCCTGATAAATATATGCTTTATAATAATCAATATTGGAGCCCTAAAATTGATTATATGGAAAAATGACCATTCCTCCCCTTGCAGCCTAAAGTACCTCACATCCCCTGTGAGCTGCCTCACAGGTAAGTCAATAGGAGCTCCACGTGGGAACTGAGAGAAGAATTTTGCCCTGTAAGTGTAATCCGTTTATTGGTTTATGGACCAAAAAACCTCTCGGGAGTGTTACAAATGCATATGCCTTCCTTGAGTGATGGGTTTTGCACTTGGATTTCTTATTTAATTGAAAGATGTGTAAAAACTTATGTATAAATAGAGATCCCTATTGGTTACACATTTCAAGAGTATCTCAAGAGTATAAATTATTCCATCAAGGGGTTGGAATAAATTATACTCAATAATTGGAATCAATTTTCCCTAGAGTAAGCACAAAAAATTCCCATTAACATGGATAGAGGTTGCATATAAAGCACGAGATGAAAATATAATATCACCTACAAATTAGCTTTGTATTCCTGTCTAGCCAGAGAAGTAGTACAGTAAGATAAGCCCACTCATATTGAGCTATATCCTTTCTGGGTAAAGTCCCCATTGCATTTTGGATATGGCACAATGTCAGTGGATCAATAGCAGGAAAGAGAATGCACACGCCTAAGTTTATAATCACTGGGTTTTTTAGCTAGCTCCTATTAAATGACAGTAGCATCGCCTGGCTCATATCAACCTTACAGTAATTCTGTGAGGACTAAAGTGTTGTTATATGAAAAAGGCATCCCACTCCTTTGAAGAAAGGGAAGGTTAAGCCAGCCAATTTGAGCGTCAGTAGCAGCAGCTATCATGTATTGGGAACTTAATATATCCCCGGCACCACTAAGCATTATACTTATACCATCCAGTTTAAGAGGCATTGTAGAAAAATGGCTAAGCACACACACTCTGGGGCTATACTCTACAGAATTCAAATATCTGTTACCTTGTAGCAGAATAACCATGAAAAACTTACTTAACTTCTCTATGACTCAGTGTCCCCATATGTAAAATGGTCATAATAGTAGCACCTACCTCACAGAATTTTTGTGAACATTAAAGGTGTTGTTTTAGATAAAGCACTTTAACAAGTGTTTTCTATTAACAATGTTGTCATTGTTATCATTATTGTTACTAATTAAGAAGGAAACAGGACACAGTTGTATATAACCCCTGTAATCAAAAGTGTGTTTGTCACAATAACTGAAAGAATATCGAATTCCCATCCTGGGGAGTTCTGCCACATTCTTTAATAGGACAGCAAGAATTCACTGAGTACAGAGGCAGTGACTGGTGAAGGAGGATGGACCATTGATGGGAACTTGATATTGATGACTGTACTTATGAACCTTTTCTTTTGAAATTGAAACTTAGCCTAGTATTATATTGCCTAAGAGTTTCCTCCTGAGAGCCTCCTTGTTGTTCAAATGTGGCCTCTCTCTAAGTCAAACTCAGCATATAAATGCAATACCTTCCCCCTGCCCCCTGTGGGACATGACTCCCAGGGATGAGCCTCTCTGGCACTGAGGGATTACTACCAAGCACCAACTAGCATTGCAACTGGAAAAAGACCTTGAACAAAAGGGGGAAAGAGTAAAGACAAATGAGTTTATATGGCTAAGAGTCTTCAAAGTGAGTTGGGAGGTCATTCCAGAAGTTACACTTATGCACATCTCAGCAGGATCTGATTGACTGCCACAGTAAACATTGCTTCAAATTGCAGGGCTCCTGAGGGCTCTGGAGACATCCAGACACTCTAGGCAGGGCTGAGAGCTCAGGAGTTTGGCACCTTGCCAGTGGGCCCTACTTTGGAATTTATGTACCCAGTGTGACAGAGTTGGATTCAGGTGTGGTTTCCCTACTCATGACTCTTCTGTCTCTTCTATTTGAACCTAAAGTTAGTACTAGAGTTGACAGGATAATGTCCAAGAGACTTAAATCTTTGGGCTTTCCATGTGCCACCTGGGCCCTGAATCTCAACAGAGCTCCAACACCTACTCTCCAGTTATTGGACTCACCCAGGACAACGATCAAGGAAATGATGATGGACAACAACCATCCCAAGGAACAGGGAGAGTCTACAACTGCAAGCAAGAGAGTCTCATCCATCTGTCCAAAGGGATCTAAACCCCCTCTCAATTAAAGGTAGAGTGGGCATCACCATCCCAGAATCTTCAGGATTGGGGAATGAACGATGGACTAGACTTACTGCTATTCTACTATAGACTTATTGTTATTCTAGCAATGGAAGAACTTTTATCATTGATGTGGAGGCAGTGGCCACCCGAGGTTCTGAGAGGAGGGAGAGGGGAAAAAAAGGTATAATATGGGGCATTTTGGGGACATTGGAATTGTCCTGAATGACATTGCAATGACAGATACATGCCATTATATATCTTGTCATAACTTAGGAAATTGTGCAGAAGAGAGATTAAACTATGATGTAATTTACAAGCCACACTTAGTGACAATGTTCCAATATGTGTTCATCAATTGTAACAAATGTACCACACTAATGAAAGATGTTGTTAATGTGGGAAAGTGTGGGAGGGGTAGGGAGTGAGGCACATGGGAATCCCCTATATTTTTATGTAACATTTATGTAATCTAAGTGTCTTTTTTTTTTTAATTAAAAAGTATATTTAAAAACACCACAAAAGTGTGTTTGTGGTAAGAGTACCAAAAAGAGCCTATTCTGCACAATGACCTCAGGAGCTAGAATAGACCAGGTTGAAAGCCAAAGGTAAATAACTGAGGGCTCTAAATGCATCAAGGTCTTAATGCCCTCCCCACCCCCCCCAAAAAAAAAGAATGTAGATTGGAGCTGATGGCTAGTTACTTGCACTGGGATTCTTGAACAAATAACAGGGTGGAATACAAAAAGAAAACCATGGCCATTCTTTAGCCTCTGTCATAGAATGAGTTATTCTCACTAATACCTGGCTACTCTCCAGGCAGGAGGCTCATTCTTCCTTGACACATTGAATCAGGTTTGGCCATCTTACTTGCTTTGGCCAAAGAAATGGGAGAAGTAATATATTATCATTTCTGATAGCTTTAAGATCCCTGTGTGTTGCACCAAATTATTGTTTCCCTCTTCCATAGTTATGGGTACTATTATCAGCTGGGGTCACAGGGAAAGGAAAATGACACCATGGGGCAGAGCCCCTGGTTAACCCATGACGAAAATATGTGAGCAAGAATTGCATTTGTATTGTAAGCTTCTGACATTTGGAGATTGTTTATTACTTTAAAACAACCTAGCCTATTATGATGGATACAACCTCTAAGGCAGTGTCCCAAGTGAAGGAGGAAATTGACCCAGAAGTGGTGAGAGTCAAAATGCATTAGTGGGAAGGAGTATCAGCTGCCTGGGAGTGACTTGGTCAAGGTTAGCAGGCTTGGGAGTGACCAGGTCAATATCATGCATGAGAAGAAGAAAGTCAAAAGATGGTGACAAACCCCAATAATTGGAGAACAATTAGGCAATAATTAGGACCCCAAATACTTACCTCTGATTCAGATAAGGCAGGAGAACAGAGTTCCTGGGGCAAAGACTGTCAATTTGAAGAAAACTGTATACTCCTGTTGCCTCTTCCAGTTGAAAGAGGGAATTTAAGGGGCAAAATTTCCACAGACTCCTCCAGTGGAGGTTCAGACTATTTTTATTCCTACTTCTAATGTAATACAATCCTTTTTCTTTGTACCTCCTCCTGACCCCTGGCCCTGACCAAGCTGGAATGGTTTGAGAAGTGACTTTACACATACAAACAAACATCTGAAAAGATATCAACAAATATTTAGCCAAAATTGAGCGCCTGTTGGGTATAGGCAGCTATAAAGAAAGGCTAAGATTTATCTCTTCCTTCAAGGAATACTAATAATTATTGATGGTTTCCTATGCACAAAGCATCTTGCATGATACAATGTATCTATCTATGTACTTTTTACATGCTTTATCACCTAAGTCCTTAGAACAAAAGAGGCAGGTTCTACTATCACCCCCATTTTAGAGATGAGAAAGTTAGGCTTGGGGCATGGGGTGGGAGCAGAATTACTTGCCTGAGTTTCTATAACAGCAACATAGTCAAGACAGGATTTGAGCCCAGGAATTTTGACTGCAGAGAATGAGGTCATAACCATTGCCTGATACTCCTACAAAGAATCATTAGTTTGTTTGGGGGAACAAAAACATAATTCACTTGTACTAACAATCACAAGGCAGAAGAAGACTAATTGCCAAGTGATTGGCAGAAGACAATGAAGAGGCCGGTTCACAGAAAGAAAATTACCCCAAGTACTTTCACAGCCTATTGAAGCTTGATATGGAAAGTGGGCTCTGAAGGAGGCCTTATGGGTTGGCAAGAATTGCATAGGTGGCAGACAGGGTACTTTCTAAATGCCACCTATGAAACAAAACAAAACAGAAACCAGAAAGAAAAAATCATAACCCTAGTAAATAGGTACCAGTGAGGAAAGGCCACCAAAAATAACGACTGAGAAAAGGCAGAGCATATCTTTCATCCCAGCTTCAAATATCATTCCACTGCTGGCATCCTTCACATATTTCTTGATTCTAAAGCTGCAGAAAAGAGAGCAAAAACTTCAAAAAGACCTTTTTGACATTTATTCCCTTGCTCTAAACACAGCTGTAATATTATCAAGATTCCATTCCAAAGCGGCTAATCTCAGGCATAGACAGAGCTAGCTGGGTAGCCAAGTCTGCTCTTATATTTATTTTCCTGTTGAAGATGCAGGTATGTATGGCTTTTAGAAACCCTTTTTCTTTGAAATATTTACAGCTGAGCCCACTGGCCACTCAGGGGAGAAAAGGAGGTCCTGAGAGTCAAAGGAATCCCCTGAGGTCATGCAGGGAGAGTGCGCTCTTGTCTCCAGGTTCTGAACAAGAAGAGTGGCTGGTGCCACAGGGTGAGTTGAGTCATGGCTGCCTCAGAAAACCAGTCCTGAAAGAAAGAGAAAGCAATACAGGGACTGCAAGGGCCTGGAAAGGAAACTGTAAAATACAGAAAAGCACGAACTGCTGTTGGCATCAAGCACAACATGCATTGTACTTCCGGAATTTCCAGGAATTTTTAGACTTCCAATTTATACATTGCATGAAATTTCACTGTCTGAATAGTTTGGAGCCTTTTCCTTTATGTCAGAAGAGAATACTAGATTCTCCCCCAAGTCTAATAAAGTTGAGAAGCCCTGTGAATTTTACATATTAACATAAACATTTTGTTCACGCACATACATATAACTTTTAATGCTATAAGAATTGCAAATTCATATCATTCCCCCTTACGTTAATATGAAGGCCAACTTTTAAAAGATGTTCAAGTGAAAATAAAACTTCTCTGAAATGTACATTATTGTGTACCAGTTGGCCTTCAGAACAACTCTGTACCAAAACAAATACACACCTAGAAACATGCTTGATTGATGTGCTGGGTTCTACCCAAAGAGGGCTTTGAAAACTATCTGGAATTACAAATGTGTCGAGTAACTTTCAGGGTTTACTCTGTCTATAAAAATCTGCCTAGCAAAATAATTGCTGGCTAGAATAATACTGAAAGCAAAGATTATTCCCAAAGCAAAGACAAGAATTCTGAGTCAGAAAAATATTTCCAAAGAAACTTGGGGATTCTGTTTTTTCAAATGTAATATTTTTATTACTCTACTTCTTAGCACAAAAAGGGGTGGAAGGGAAATAAGACATTTACCTCTGATTAACAGAGGAATACATTTAGTAAAACAAAATAGTTGTTCCAGTAGCTGTAGAAATATAAAGTTCCTTTGAATTTGGGTTATTTACGTATAGAATTGTTCTACTAGTTCTTAGTTAATGACTGCTAAATAAAAAAATTTAAAAGTTCTACTTAGCAGAATCTAAGTTCTGTTTCCTGCATTCTCAGAACATACAGACTGAGGCAAACAAAAGATAAGGAGATAAGGAAAGATTTATTTTTAAAGATCATTTTTTGTCTCATATCTCATCAACCTTATCTCCAATTTGGGATACCAACAACAGAAGCAGGATCAAATGAAATAATTAAAAGTAGAACTAATTCATCAACTAGAAGAAATTCTATGAATCATAAAAAGCATTCCCTATTTATGATCCATAAAGCCCTCCTAGACTATTCTAATCACTATGACCCATTTAAATAGAGTAATTATTGAAGTATTAAAGCATAAAATTTCTCCATTAAAGACATGCTAGGATTACACAATAGTCTAACAACCATAGGAAACTCCATATTTCTGCATGATAAGCAGTGTGGTGATTCCTCAGAACTATAACATGATTCAAAACATTTCAAAAACTTCTCTATGGCAGCATTAATCATATAATCCATTTTAAATTTGAGGTTTATAAAAAAGATGTAAATCCTACGTTTTTCTTAGTGTTTTGCAAATTTTATTGCATCAGTCAAAAAAATGTAACTTGGGTAGTAAAATGTTCCTGTTGCTCACTGTAATGGCATGTGTTTGAAATACAACCCATTTGCTCTTCATTCATTTTGCTTTAGAGTAGCTGGCAACATTACAAAATTTTTTCTATAAAATACTTTTTGTTGTCGTGTTATCATATTCATATAATTTCTTTATTTTATCTTTCTTGATAAAATATTTTCCACCCATGTCTGCTTTTTATCACTTTACAACTTACTGCCACATGCCCTTTTCTCTTGGCAAGGTTTATGGAGTGTCTTGGCTGAGAAAATGCTTGAACTGGCTTATAAATGGGCAGGACTTGAGTGACCACAAGGGCATTATCTGAGGGCCTTTACTGGACTGTCCTCCTTGTCTCTCTAGCAGCATATGATTACCTCGAGAAAACAAATCCAAGTTTTCTTTTCATAATTTACAACGTGACAACTGACTGAATAGTTCACAACACTTCTCTCTCTGTCCCCCCCACCCCATGTGTAGATTTGCCATGAAACACAAACACATAAGGCATTCCTTGGTATTCTTTGTGCCTGCGCATTTGTGAGGGAGGACACTGTGGCAGCTGAGCAAGCTGAGCATTTAAATACCCCACTCATCCCTGGTTTTGGCGTCCTTGCATTCATCTAGCTGTTTATGGATACCGAAAAGCTCTAAAAGCTGTTTTCCTTGGCTGTGAATTGGACTCTATAAAGTGTGTCTTAGTAAGAGTATTGTATTCCTGTCCTTTAAAACTTAGCCAGGTACTTTGCAGCTTTGGCAGCTTTTCTGTTGCCTGCATTGGCAGGGCTTGAGTCCTTTACAATTACTGATAACACCCAGCTCCTACCACGCTGCATGACAAAAACACCTTTGCACTTTGTACCATGACTTTAAAGAATGATCTCTATCCTCCCAATCACTTAGAGTTGCTTGGCATCTGAAGGCCCCTAATTATGTTTCCTCTTAATGAGGGAAATACTGAGACATGAACCACTTCATTCATTTAGAAAAATAGGAAGGTCTTCATTAGACCTTCATAAAATGAATTCCTCTGATTAGCATATGGCAGGCAATAACCTAGGCATTTTGTAGAATACGAAAAAGAAATTGTATGGTCCCTGTCATTAAAGATCATTGGTAGGAAACTCTAAACATGTGCCTCTAAAATAATGGGAGACTCTTTACAAAGCACTTAATGAGAATAAAAACACACTATCAACTGATGATACACAGCGAAAGAGAAATTCCTTTCACTTTAGAGAATGGGTATATATGTCTTTCAGACTGAAAGAGTATTTGACAGTAAATATCTAATATCTTTGACAGTAAATATCTAATCACAATGAAAGAAACTCCACATATTGGAAGAGAGACATAGGAATTTGGGTCTTATATTTGTTTCCATATGGATTTCTCAGACCAGAGTTGTCCTCTAATATTAATACTCAGGACAATTTAAGATTGATCCTAAATTTAGAGTCTTAAAATAAAGGATCAAGGAGTAGGACAGGATATTAAGAATAAGTTTACCAACTCCAGCCTGTATAAGGGGAGATATGTTGGTTTACATTTAGTAGTCACTGATGTAGAGCTCATAATTAATATTAATGACTGGAATTATTCTTGGTTTCACACCCATGCATAAATGTATATTATCACTCTAATGCAGAAAGTTATTTTAGATCATTCCACCTGAAAAACTTAAAAATATATGTTTATTTACTGGTTTGAAGCCTTTGGAGGACTATGGTCATGGTGAATATGTTTTCCGAATTGCTTTGACTAAAAATACCAGAAATCAAATATAAGTCATCACTTCTGAGATGCCATTAAAAGTTTCCTAATGGGGAAGCGGGTGTGGCTCAGTGGATAGAGCCCCCGTTTACCATATGGGAGGCCCAGGTTCGCGTCCCGAGGCCTCCTTGTGAGGGCAGGACGGCTCGCGCAGCGCCATGGGCTGATGCGGCAAGACCTCACAGCAAGGGGGAGATAAGCAGACACGGAGAAGACATGCAGCGAATGGACACAGCAGCACAAGCAGCAAGGGAGGGGATAAATAAAATAAATAAATCTTTAAAAAAAAAAAAAAAAGTTTCCTAATGGGCATAAAACTTATCTAGGTCTATATAGCATTAGATAAGGGTATCCTTTGTTATCTGAGATTGTATTATCTCTTGACAGTGAGCGTGGAGTTTGGAAGATGAAAATTACCTGCTTAAACAAAATCCTACCTGTACTTGTTTCATTTGACACTGATAGTCACCAATGGATTAGTCTTCGCCCATAATAATTATAGCACACATTGATCATTTATTTTGAGCAGTCATGGAATTAAGCACCTTACAATATGTCTTAGCCTGCCTTCAGAAAACAAAGCCTGAGCAGAACGGGTATGACTCAGTGGTTGAGGCCTTCCTAGCATGTATGAGGTCCTGGGTTCAATCCCTTGTACCTCCTAAAAAAAAAAAAAGCCTGGGGCAAAAGTTTATGGGTCACTCTTTTACTGAGGACCACAACCCGGAAGCAACAGCGAAGGAGGAAAGTCCATGAGGCAGGAGGGTGAGTGAGCCAATAAGAGGATGCATTACCAGGCCGGTCAACACTAAGTGTGACAATTGCTTAACCTCACTGCATCATGCTCTCAGAAGCTTTGTAACTGCATCTCAGGACAGTCTGTCCGGAAAGAGAAAAGGAAAAGATTTTATCCTAGGCCTCATCTCTCAGTTGCCAAAAGTTTGCCCCAGAGTTGATTAATTGTCCTGATTTCTGGGTTGTGATATGTGTGCCCTAAGCAGTACCCCACAGTGCCCCTCTCTCCAGCATCAAAAGGAAAGATTCAGGGTAGGCAGCAAGATGCAGTTAGCCCAGGCATGAGGTGAGGTGCTGTCAAGTTGCACCTGTATGAAGTGATTCTGGCCCAGCTGCTAAGCTTTCACAGAATGATTGCAGCTGGAACAGAAAGGATGTGAGCTGGAGGGAATCTGCAAAGCTATGTAGAGGTCTGATCACAGGTATCACTTCATTTAATCTTCCAAGCAACAATATGAGGTAAATGCAATTATATCATGAGAAAACAGAGGTTCCGTAAGTCTAAGAAGCTTGCCAAAAATCACTTAGCTCTTAGCAACCTCTAATATGGACATTTTAAATTCTATTATCCTCAATGGGTCAGTTCAGCCAGGACAATAAATATTGTGCTTTCTATAAAAGATCAGCATAAAAAATATATAAACATATGATGTCAGTGAAAGAGAAATTCCTAACTTGACCTTCCCAAATATCACACTCCTAAGAGTTACTATGACATTGAGCAGACATCATCCTTCTGATCCCCACCCCCACTCCACCTCTAGTAATTTAGGACAGACATAAATTCTAAAGAGATATGTATCTCTCTAAGAATGATGAAACACAAGGAACCTCACCGTGGATGATACTCTGTGTTCCGGGTGTCCAAAGTCCCATAGAAGTGACTAAATGAAGGCAGTGGGGCAGCCTCAGAGAAGAAGCATCCTCAGCTATATGCCCCATGCTAAAATAAGGATTGGAATTAGAGTAAATTTCCCTGCTTCTACTTATCAAGACATAAAGGGATGGTACTGAAAACAGCAGAGAAAAGCTCTAGCCCAACGAGGATCTGAAATAGAAGAGGCTGAATGGATCACAGGGGCAAAATCTACCAGGCCAGGGACCAGGCAACTGAAAACAAAATAAAACAAAACACAGTTCTATCCAAATAAGACCTTCATTGCAAGGATGACTTGTTGTAGCAGGGTAAAAGGAGGTATGGAAGACAGGAAGAAGAGAAGAGTCACAAAACTAGACATGAAGCAGTTTCAGTCTACCCAATAAAGGGAGAGTCGAGGTCATTTGCTGCAAGTTAAGCTGTCAGTCTTGGACATCAGGGACCTTGTCTTTTTCCATAGTCCCAGTGCCCAGGAGAGTGCCGGGCACTGGGTTGGTGCTCATTCTTTTATTCTTTCTTTCAGTAAATAAATTTATTGAGAATCTCCTATATGCCAGGCACTATTCTATGGACTAATATATAACATTGAACAAAGCTGATAAATTTCCTGCCTTCATGGAATTTACATGTAAATAATGGTAGACATTCTAACTACTAAGCAAATAAAGCAATTTAATTGAGTAATAAGTGCTATTATGAAAATATGATATGATAACAGAATTGTTATCTGGAGGAGATAGAAAGAAACACCTAAAACACTGACTAACATAAATGTTTTAAGACATCAAGAAAATAAAAGAGCAAGGGGCTCAACTTCTCTGAGTCAGTGTTTCATTATCTGTAACATGATGATAAAATCTATTTCACAAGATCATTGAAGATAAAAGAGATACTATATATGACATCATTTTCTAAAATGCAAAAACACTATACAAATATTAGCTGTTGTTTTGACCCTAGAATTTATCTGTCTTTCAATCTTAAAATACTAATCCATAACTTTTTCAATTTGCAGGAACTCTTTGGCATACATACATATACACACATCTTTTTCAGAGGACTATTGCCTCACTTCACAAATTAAATACCCTGCCATCACTGATCATTTGCATTGATCATTTGCAAATATTTCTAAAACTGAATATAACCATCAGCCCAAACAAAGCTTTGTTGATTAAGAAAGTGATTTCTGAACTTTTAAAAAAAAATTAAAGTTAGACCACCCCACTCAAGCATCATGATTATTTCAAATGATGCAAGGCCTTTTGAGAGGCTAGAACTAGATGAAAATTTTCAATTTTCTTTGAAACTCTAGTTCTCTAGATTTTTAAAAATGTGGCTCTATAAAATAAAGAGATATATAGCATCTATAGATGATGAATATTTTTATTTTTTATTTGTTACAAGTTTATACATTTTCAAAGACAGAAGGTACTCTACTGGAAGTGAAAAGTTTGGTTTCATACACATTTAATAACATCTGTCTAGAAGGGAGGAGAAAAATTGGGTCAAAATTTGGAATTTCCAAAAGAAATGTTCCACTTTAATACTTCAAATATGAAAATCATTAAATTAATATAAAAAAATGCAGCAACCTCAGCTGTCAATATAACTTACCCTATTTTATAGCTGAAGTTTCTTGGGAGAAGAGAAATAAATTCTAGGTATTATTAAGCAATGTGAAAAGTTGCTTAAAAGTAGTTATGAACCTCTCTAAATCTGCGGCCCTTAATCTTGCTTAAAATGTTTTCATTATGAGTAGTGACTAAGTACAGAACACTCATTACATTTCCAACATAGTCATTATTTGAATTCAAGTCAGTGAAACTGAAATTTATATATTGAATGATGGCTCCAACGTGCTCATCCACGTTTACAACTTGAAATGCCATACATATTTGTCATGGTACACACTTAGTAATTCAACAAATTATTGCTCTCTCCTTTATGTTCCAGGCCCAGCTAAAACATGGAAAAGAAATTTGACTGCATTTGATGACCAAATCTGTTAACAATTTTGTAAAGGTACCTGCATCCTAGTTTGACCCAAATGGAATCCTTCCCCAGTGCCAGATGCCACATCCTTAGTTTCATTAGCCTGAAAAGGCTTGTATGGTGGTTGTTAACAGAGGCTGTCTAAAGAACTATATGTGTATAGTTCTTTTTTTCAGTTCTCTAGCTTATTTCACAAAATATTTGAGGCAAAGATAATATAAATCATATCAACCAAAAAATTTAACCTATGTGAAAAATAATTCCATTCCCTAATATGGTCAATATGGGATGATTTATACTTGCCAAAAGCATTTACCAAGAAAAACTACATTTATTTGTCATTATCAGATTCTCTTTTTACTAGGTTCTTATGTGATTTGCCCGTTTGATCTCATAAGAGCTTAAGCACTTACTTTGGCATTCATTTAGATTTAAGGAACTTCCATAGACATTTTTCTGATCTGTCTATAGAGAATAGAAAAGAATTAACAAAAGGGTGATCAACTATCACCCCACCACTACGCCACCCCAAGAACTGGGGAACCAGTTTACATTCTAGGAATGAGAATACATAATAAATAGAAAATGGGTCAGAGCAGAGATGAGTAATGTTAAATAGAAGGTCAAAAAAGACTTGATTGTAACCTAGTTGAAGTATTAGTATATCTAAAGGAAAAAAAAGTTGTCAAATAGCAGATAAGCCAGTCACTGATGCCTAGGATCAGAAGAGGGAATGTAGAATGGTGCAACCTCTGTGGAAGACAGTTTGGTTATTCCTCTGGAAGCTAAATATAGAACTGCCATATGATTTGGCAATCCTGCTGCTAGAAATATATTCAGAACTGAATGCAAGAACACGAACAAATATTTGCACACCAATGTTCATAGTGGCATTATTCACAATTGCTAAAAGATGGAAACAACCTAAGTGCGCATCAGCCGATGAATGGGTAAACAAAATATGGTATATACATAACTTGGAATAACTATTCAGTTGTAAGAAGAAATGAACTGGGGAAGCATATGACAACATGGATGAACCTTGAGGATATTATTTTTAGTGAAATTAGCCAGATACAAAAGGACGAATATTTTATGGTCTCATAGATATGAACTAAATATGATGAGTAAACTTACAGAGTTAAACTATAGGGTATAGGTTAGTAGGAGACAGAATGTGGGTTCAGAAAGGGCAGCTGATACTGAATGTATGTAGAATGTTAAATAAGGTCAATTGTAAATATGTGGAAATGGATAGAGTTGATGGTAGCACATTATATTGGGTATAATTAGCACTGCTGATTTATAAATGTGATTGTGACTGAAAGGGATAGGCTAGGGAGGTTGATGTTTTGTTTTGTTTTGTTTTTAAAAAAAAGAGGCACAGATGCAGACACATATTTATTGTGGAATCATGAAACAGACTCCCCATGCTGTGACTCTATTTCTCAGCAGCATGACCACAGGGAGAGAAGGTTGTTAATAAGTACTCAGTATTAACCAGTTCACTTGAGCTTTATTATTCACTGTAAAATAATACCTCTGTGTTCTGTTTTTTGTACATCAATCTTTTGTGAGCTTTGTTAGCATGAATTAGGATCATTTAACTTGGCCCGCTCTAAACCACTGACATTTCTGTGCCAACTAAGAAGGGGACAGACCAAGGCTACCCTACTTTTATTTTTTTGTTGATTCCTGTGGAATAGTGAGTTTTCTTTCTTGTTGAAACTTAAACTTCACCTCTCAAATTTTCACTCAAACTTCTAGAATGCCTTACTTTTATGAAGAAGAAAAAGTCAAAAAAAGCAATTTCTTATACTTCTTATTTACTAATCCAAGGTTGCTTTCAATAAGATTGACAGATGCAAAAACTGAGGTCCCTGAAATTTTAGAAGCGGTAACCTGGCAGGGAGAGGTTGTTAAAATAGCTCATGGAGTCCAGTCACTAGGCCCAGTATCCTCCTGTATGCCACTGACTATGGCTCAATAGAGAAATGATGCTTTGGATTTTTCTAAAATCAATCCACATCTCCCCCAAAGAGTTTGCTTTTCCTACATTTTTTGCAACTGTAAAGCAGGAGTGATAATAAGAGCTGGTGTTGGGAAGCAGATGTGGCTCAACCACTTGGGCACCCACCTACCACATGGGAGGTAACGGTTTGGGTCCCAGTACCTCCTAAAAGAAGATGAGCAGACACCACCTCCCGCTGCAATGAGCTAGACTCCACCCCCATGCAACAAAGCAGAGGCCACAAGCCAGCAGACGTAGGGGAACAGGCATGGGCATGGCTCAGTTCACTGGGCACTCCCCTCTCATGTGGGAGATCCCGGGTTGGGTTCCCGGTGCCTCTTCTGGCTAGCAATGAGCAGACAGATGAGCAAACCATCTGGTGAAGGGTGGGTGGGGGTGGAGGTGGACAAAGAAATAAATAAATAAAGTAAATAAAATAAATCTAAAAAAAAAGAGTTGATCTGTGGGTCACATATTCCAAGCAACTTGGAGCTTCATGTATATTTGATAACATTTACTGTTTATATGTATTTATATTCATTTAATCCTTATGATAATCCTATGATATAGGTATTATCATCTTTCCCATTTTATAGGTAAAAAAACTAAAGTTTGTGTCTATCAACAATTTACCCAATATTATAAAGCTAATAAATGAGGAGGCTGAAATTACTAACCCAAGTCTTTCCAAATTCTTAAACCATGCATTTAAACCCTAACTTATCTACTACTGCCAACAAATGCATCTAAGTCATTCTTGAACCTATTTAGAATTCTTCTTAGATAATGTGTACAGCAATGCTTACAGATATTGTATAAAACACTATTACTGTTTATTTATCTTGGTTTCCTCCATTCTTTCAGAAACATCCCATATTTTCAAAGTTTTAGAGTTATTATCCTCTACACCCCAGTACATGAGAAAAATGTTTACTCTTAGCCCTTTTCTTTTCAGCCGGAAAGAACTTCACTTCTTTAGGTGCTCTATAGGCAGCCTCCTTTGAACTACTCGAGTCTTTCCTAGCTTTCTTACTCTCTTCACACAGGTACCGCAATGACAATAGCTAATAGCACTGCGTGTGTGGACAAATCTGATTTTGAACAATGTGTTGACTCTGATATGGAAAAACGTGAGAACGAGAAAACTTGCAGGTATATAGACATTTTATTGAAATAGTTAGGCCATCAATGTAGACGAGGAGTTAGGCTTGCTTTGTAGATGACCACAGAGTAGAACGAAAGCTATCAAACAGCATTAGTGGCTTTAAGTCTCCAAGCAGAGTTTGGAGAATTACTTCCTACCAATATTGCAGTCATGAAGCTGCTTTGTCTTCAAGGCCTGTTTAACTCCCACCTTCCATAATTCTTTTTTATGACACTTAGTATTTTTATGCCAAGTTTAACAGCCCAGTAGGCTGATGCCTTTAAATACTTTTCTAATGACTGCTATACCTTACTAAATACATTTGGTCTGGGAAAAAAAGGATTGCTCTTGAACTCTTAACTGCCCACAACTTAATAATAGAGCTAACTTCAATTATGCAGAACAATTGTTCTTCTGGTTGAGACTATACTGAATAGTCTTGTGGGTAGGAACCATGTTATTTTCCATCCAATGTGTCAGTTATGTGTTGGATGACAGTGCTATAGCTTCCTATTAGCTAATGATAATGGCTGGGGATAACAGAATTTTTTTAAAAAGACACATTCCTTTTCTTAAGAAGTTCAAGAAACTTAATGAGGAAGATAGATCAATAACTATCAAAGGAGACAGAAGCAAGACTATAGGTCTGCATAAAGTGCTACAAGCACCCAGAAGATGGAACAATGTCTGTATATCTACTTAGCATGGTGTAGATATGATTGTTTGATCTTGTATATACTATTGCTTGACTGCAAAATTATGACAATTACTGTTATTACTTTTCTTTTTTCTTTATGAAAACCTGCCTCTTTCTCTTCATTCTAAACACATTTCTTTTATTATAGATCCTGACTTCATTATATAATCTTGTATTGCCCTCTTAATATAAAATCAGATAAAGATGATTTTAACATTTTTGAAATTTTTACTTTCCCTTTTCAGCAATTAAACTTCAGACTATTTTTTACTTTGAATTAAGAAATATCATCAATCTAATTTTATGACAAAAATATATAAACTCTCTGCACCTGTGAATAGTAGTTCTATTTTTAAATATATTACTATGCATGACAATAACACTGACCCTCTGACAAGAATGGTACATGCCTTCAGTTGGGATTACTTTGGGTTTCCAGGCTTCTCGCTGACCTATTTATGCTGATTCAGCCTTTCTTTCCTTCCTGCTTACTTCTCCACATGGGTAGAAGATGACAAAACAGAGTTAGGGGTGTGATCCACAATCATCAAACAGAAACCAACATGCCCCCAACCACATAGCCCACATGCTCTAACCAACAAAACTGACCAGATTGAAGAGTGACTCAAAATACACTTTATCATAATGAGCAATTTCAGTTTTTCAGACCAAACAGCAAAGTTCTCTGAGGGTCTTGGGTTAAGGTTGTGCTTATCAAACCTTTGGAATAGTCCCCTGATGACATTCTATTGCCAGACCTCCCCCCTGAAGAGTCAGATCTAGTATATCTGGGGTGGGATCTGAGAAATTTTTCTATTCACAAAAGCCTAAAATGATTCTAGCAACCAGGCAAGCTTAAGATAATTTAACACAGCACCATAAGTCACTGTCATCTACTACATATTTAATTAACTCCCTAATGATATAATCCAATCCATGCTTCTTCCTTACAACAAATATCCAGTATTAAAGGCATTCCTAAACAATGAATGTATACCTTTCTATATGTTCCCTTTTAAGAAAAATTGTTATTGGATAGCATAAACAAGGTAAAGTTATTTACACCAGTATATACACATATTTAGAAAGGAATGGAAACGTTATACAAAAAAATGAGAATAATAAATAAGCATTAACCACAAACTTTAAACCCAACACTAATTAGATATACTCTAAGAATTATCCTCTCTTTCCCTGACCAACACTCATAGTTTGTTGTTTGTAACTACAGCAATTCAGATCTCTGTAGCTGTTGAGCACACAAACATTCAAATGAACTTTTCTAATGCATTCCTATGCATCTAGGATGCCTCATTCTCAAATCAGGATTCCTC
>JAQZBX010025800.1:9243-29411 GCA_029593785.1 Cabassous unicinctus | reverse complement strand
CTTCCACTTCTCCACCCCTCACTTTTCCCATTCTTCTCATAGCATATATCACCACCTGTTGTGTTATATTTATTTATGAAATAGTTTATTACTTTTGGTAATATAAAGTCTGTGAGAGTAAGAGCTTATAATTTTTATGTGATTCTATTTTAATCAAAGGTATGAATCATTCTTGTAATTTCCAAAAGTAAATGTTGAGATTTTTAGGAATAAATTCTGTACATTTCATTCTTTACAATAAAAAAGAATATATTTAAAGATAGTACATATGTGTATATATGCTTTAACAAATGGCAGGTAACATTTTCTTTATAATGTATGCTGTAAACATGGTTAAAAATTACACTTCCTGGATCTGAGTTATTTAAAATATGGCATATTTTTCTAGAGAGGAGTATATTTTCCCCTAAAGATTTTTATTCCATAAAGGTATGGAACTTGACAGCTTGACAATATGTTGTTGGGATGCTGCACTGCTTTTCTTAGATCTACTGACAAGATCTCAGCAGGACACCTACAAGTTGCCTAAGAACACTTCTAGAACCATCCTAATGGGCATGTTCCAACTGTCACTTGGAAAAAAAATGATCAATTGAGATTGATCTCCATAACGAGTCTTTTGGCAGAAAACCAGTCATATCATGCTCTCCAATAGAGCCTTTATGGTATAGTGCCTGATCAAATTCCTTGGACATGAGGTTACTGTTAGAATTATTTCCAAATCATTCTATTACCATGTAAGGAAACTGCAGCTTTCTTAAGGCCAGGACTGACCTTATAATGATTTAGATCATCTCTTGATCATTAGTTAGTTGGGAAACGATGTTTAAAACACTATGAAAGCTTTGGGTCTCACTTCTTTTGTGAGAAGAATCTATATACCATTAACTCAACTGTAACTTCCTTAAAAAATTATTAAAAAGAATAACTGTACTAACCATAACCCTAATGTTACCTAAACATGGATTCAAAGTGTAGAATCGGGTTAAACTGTGAAAAATAGAGGAGAAAACTGAGTGGTTAACAATATAGGAGGAAAAATACATTGTTAAATTTCTTATGAACTAAAATCCGTGCTTTACTAAGTAATGTGAAAAAATAGGATTTTAAAATGAAGCCTCATTTATTAACTTTGCTTTTATTCTTCAGAATTAATTAAGTAAAAGAATATAGGTTTTCAAGTGAAAATACACTATTCAATGACAGTACTTGATTTGAATCCTGGAGAAACACTGCAAGGTGAACTCCAACATCTAAAATGTGAGATGGTGTTAATGCTTATTATTCCTCAAAAGGTAATAATAAGCTTTGTGGAAAATAAAAATAAAATATGCTGTAATGATAAAATTAGGCTTTACTCTTAAATATTGTATTATACATCTTAATTTGTTTATAGATCTGTAAAATAAGAGGACTTATCTAGACAATCAAATACTTTTTAACCAGGTTGTCTTACAGATACAATACTTTTCCCTTTTTTTCATTATTTGCAGAATACTTTATTAGTTTCTGTAATCAAACCATGTAGATAAGACCTTACATATTTAATATATTGTGTTATGTAGATAAGACCTTACATATTTAATGCATTGTGTTATGTAGATAAGACCTTACATATTTAATGCATTGTGTTATGTAGATAAGACCTTATATATTTAATGCAGTATGTTACACCTGTACAAATGGGAAAAATTAAGTTTAACATTTCTAGACAAATATGGCTATTAATTTCTGTACAATGCCAACTTAACATAGTACAAATGAGATATTTTTTTCCAAAGTTGACAGCACAGCTAAAGTTTCCAAAAGTTCAAATTATATGTGTATATGTATGTTATGCATCAATAGCAGCAACAGGTTTTCCAGGTTCTGCAGTCATCTGAACAAAATTATAGAAACATCAGCACACTCCATTAAAAAAACAAAGAAAAAAAACTAAACAACCAAAATCACAGAAAACAGCAAGTTCTGTTACTGTTATGGTACCTGGCACCATTTTTTATTAGCTTCTCAATTACCATCTGGAAAGAAAACATTCTAGAATAGCGTCATTAAAAACAAGTCTGAGATGCTTTATGATACATAGTAGTGACTGTACTAATATTATACTTTTAAAAATTTTATTTCAATAAACATGCTAAATATCACTGTTAGAGGTGTACAGTGTAGACATTATAGAGTTCTTTGTTCCTATGTGTTTCTGGTAGAAATGCTATGGTTAATTTTGCTCCTGTTCTTCAAATGATTTGAACAACTTGCTCTACTTGAAGACTATAAACTTGTTATGATCTCTTAACATGGTGAAACAACTCAAACATTTAGGAATGAATGCTTGAATGAACTCATACAATATTTAAAATTCTGTAGTTTGTTGAAACCGCATTTTTCTAAATTAGGAAATTTGTTAAATGTTTTTAACATTTTAATAAGCAATAGTCTCTTCTGTATAAGAGAAGAATGGGAGAAAGCAGGAAAAGAGGTTCTATCAATTTTATATTAAAAATAATAACTCGACCTATCTCTTCTTTGTTCTTCTCCAACTCTCTATGGAAATAGGGAGTATAATTTTTGAAAAATCTTGCCTTCAATGGTATGATAATCTTGCCTTAAATTAGCAGTTATTTATAACATATATGCACAATTCTAGTATCTAGTCAAGGATATTTGAGAAGATAAAATACATAAATATAATAGCTTGTGTACAATATGTATCCATGCACAGTAGTATATATGTTGATTAATTTATTTTTCTGTACAATAAGAAGATTGAAGTATGACCATATGTTTTCTTATTGAAAAATATACACACACATTATGTTTTACTGATAGCTGTGACTTCAAAAAACATTTCTTTCTAGTTTATCTTGTGATTTAGTTTCTCTTAAATATGGTCGTGTTAAGTTGCTGAAATTCGGCACATGCACAAAGGAATTACCTCAAGCATTCCTTCTTAATGATTTAAGCAGAATTTAAAAAACTGGAATAATAAAATCCAGCAAATACTTCTTATTAAGCCATGCTTTATGCCCTTAGAGATACCAGCTACTCTAGCGAGGTACAGCCGAAATTGTGAAATTATTTAAATCTCACAGCTTTAAAACACTTTTTATCTAATGTCTTTTTTATACCTGATATGGCTTTTACACTTAAGACATTCATCTTTTGACATGCTGCAAAGAAACATGAATTAATCATTGAGTTTGTCCAGCAAAGGAAGATGAATCTTACCGATACTGTGAGCTACCAATATGACATATGCAAAGCTGTTCTGAGATTATAGCTTGGTAAAACATTCCCACAGCTATTGTGTTGTTGCTTGCTCAATTACAATCTCTTAAAATTCTGGGCCTTGATACTTTACAGGATGGATTTTATTCTCACATAATGTTGATTTTGTCATTGCACTTTCTGAAAACTTAGAGGTTCTCATCAGTTAACAGCAAAACAAACTGAGCTAAGGATTATTTTGTATCTTTTGAAAGCATATACAAGAAATGGTTTATTAACTGTTGTATGAAATTACATTTTATCAGTTAACAATCACTAAATATATTTTATGAAATATGAAGTGTAGCCAAAGAGCAAGGGAGAATGAGTCTATTGCTACTTATAACAGTGCAGCTCAGTTTAGAAAGGGGAAGCATAAAGACTGGTAGATTTTCTTTGTTCGAAGTCTGCCCAGATTTTTTATGAAGGACTACAGGACAGTTTCTCTCATATCCAGCTATTAGCGTTATTGACTGATTTTGTCAGCTTTGTCGCTCATGTGCTTTTTTCTGCCATGTTTCCTACTTCCTATCCTTTACTTGTTAGCAGCTTAAGACCAGGATTCTGTCATCTAATTCTTTGGTATCTCCCTCCACCAAGGAAATTGGTAGATACAGTAAATGTTGATGACACAAGTTATTCATTCAGGCAGGAATATGAAACTTCATTGAGAAGATGGCACTTACAGAGCAGAATACACAACTCCCTTCTCTCTATTTCTCTTCTATCTTGAAAGTTACAAAGATTTAAATAACTTAGTGCTGTGGAATGATCATGAGGCTGGGAGACAGAAATTCTACCCTCACTTCTGCCATAAGCTAGCTATGTGACCAAGCTTTGCTAATCTGTAAAATGAGGGATTTGGATCATTTGATTTTTAAATTACTTTCCAATTGTAAGACTGTAAATCTGTTCTGAGGAGCAACAGAAATTTCTTGTAGTCATTCCCTATACCAGGTAATATCTCTCTGAAATCCCTAGAGGATAGGGTTTTGGTCACTCCCAGCTGATATCTCATTATCATATCCATAAATGCCTAGGGACTGTGTTTTTAATGATATAAGATGTGTTATGAAATCTAAAACTCTTTTGTAGTGTTATTTTATTATTCTTGTTGTTTTGTTTCATTTTAGCAATATGGTATGGTTTTACTTTTTCCTTTTCACCTTTACCAACTGTCAATAGTAAAATTCCTAAGTTAGCTTGTGAATAACCAAGATATTTTTTTTAATTAGTAAACTTGCAGGTTTACAGAAAAATCATGCATAAAATACAGAGTTCTTGTATACTGCCCTATTAATAACTCCTTGCATTAGTGTGGTGCCTTTGTTACAACTGATGAAAGAACATTTTTATAATTGTACTGTTCACTATAGTCCCTGGTTTATATTAGGGTTCACTGTTTGTGTAATAGAGACCTATGTCTTTTTTATTTTAATTTTAATTTTAATAGCATATATACAACCTAAATTCCTCCTTTTATCCACATTTAAATATATAATTCAGTGCTGTTAATTACGTTCACAGTGTGCTACCATCTTCACTATCAATTAGCAAAACCAGGAATCTTAAATCACTACACCGATGCTCTACAGTAATTCCAAAGATGATCAATCCATATCTGATGTGTTTATTCTAATACTTGTTTGCCCTGTGGCACTGTCAGTGTTGTTGGCATCCTATATATGTGTGAAGGGAACAGGCACTGCCCTGCCACGGTATATGGTACCCAGCATATAGACCACTAGCATTCAGCGTGGACTATCATACTAAGGAAGTCCTGCCGTCTTATTATTCTCTATGTCATCTGTTATCTATTTCTTTTCCAGGGTATTCTTCAAGGTTATTCCGAGAACATTTCATTTACCTGAAAGGTAGGAAAAATAAGTATTTTTCTGGATATTAAATATGTTGTATTGTTTTAGCTATGTTTCAAAATTTACTTCCCTTGAGAGATAAAGGTAGAATGATGTTGTTCATTCTGATTAGGTGAAAAGGATGCTACATCTGCTTACTTGCTAAACATGAAATCATCCAACACTTAGAGTTTAATCCTCAGTTTGAAATTTTCTTCCATACTATTGCATTCCACATATTACTTTAGGCAGAATTCATCCTTTTACATTTTTATATTACCCACTCCGGTATTTTATGGTATTTTAACATTATTATATATGGTTTTCATATATCAGGACAGCAATTTAATACACATTGTTAGCAGACTAAGATTGTCTTGTCCACCATAATTTCTTATTTTTCTTGCTATTCTAAACCTGTAATATTTTAAGAAATGACCAAAGTTCCATAAGTATGACTAGTTGTCAGTGATTTAATAAAAATAAATGCTAATTTGGAGGTGTTTACTTTAGTATTAGTTATACTTAATAGAGTGCCAGAAAATGTGGCCCCTTTCTTGGCTACAGTGTATGTGAAGATAAATTTAGAATTCCTAGTCTAGTAAATAATCCTCTGATAATAGCTTAATTGTAGCTATTTCAAACAAAATTGTTTAATTGTGGTGAATCATATGCAAATTGTTCAGATGTAGGTCAACCCCCACTTCCACATCCAAGCACCTCCTTCCTAATTCAGGACAAACTGCTTGGTGCCTAAAAGAGGCAGAACAGTACAGATTAAAAAAAAAAAAAGAAAAAAAGAAGCCAGTGGGCCAGGAGTCAGAAAGTCACTGTATGACTTGGCAAAGTAACCTCATTTATTTATGCCTCAGTTGATCTCTGATGCTTGTTGTGGGTCTGTAGTGTATAGTTTCATCACTGCTTGTGAGATGGTGGCTGGCAAGTCATCGTGCATCTAGGACTCTAGGTTCCTCATTTGTGAATTACGTGCAGTAATACCATTCTTGAAAACTCATTGAATTGAATTGAGAATCATGTAAAACAAGGAATTCAAAATGAATTTGTAAATCCTCTAATCCTGTATGGGAAGAGCTTGCTATTTGTGGTGATCTGGTTGAATCTGGTTGAATGACATAGGAGAGAGCCTCAAGTAACTGATGATGGTGAGACTACCCTGTGGCCCTCTGGGTGTGACGCTCTCTGAGATATTGCAATTGCAGAAGCTAAAGAAATCCTCATTTTTCTACATTATAATCCTAATCTATAGGTGCATTTGTGGTGAAGTAGTATATCATTTTCTCATAAGTGACTGAGTTTTAATGACCATTTATTTTTTATGTTATCTACTGTATTTTCAAAGAAAAATTTTTATTTCCAGTTACTAATACATTGGAAAATAATAAAGAAGGTTGTATGAATTTTTTATATTTGTTGTCTTTTAACTTTAGGTGATTATTAAAGAAGTTTTTGATATATTGACAGAAAAGAGTGAGACTTGATGGTTAATGATGAAAAAGTAGTATTTTGGCTTTAATTACAATAAAATTAGAATTCTGCTTTAACGTAAACTTAAATTTTCCATTATGACTTTTCACTGGAACTTGATTTTTCAAGAATTTGATGCAATGTCTGATTTTTAAAACTTTCCAAAATTTAATTATTGAGTTTAAAAAAATTGTTAGAGTGGAAAAAATTGACAGTTGAATATCTTATATTTCTTCAAATAGAAATATATGTGTTTGATTTATTTAAAATAAGAAACAATAGAGCATTATGTAATTATATAAGCGATATTTCCCTCAAAGTTAGCTACTGCTAACGTTTTATATTTATTCTTCCAAATTCTTTCTTTATATATGTAACTATCAATATCAATATGTGCACATAATGATTTCATAGCATAGGAATAATATTGTGTTTTTAGTGTTTTAATTATGGGCATCCTTCTAAGTCAATATTTGTTTTCTATTTCATCCTTTTTAATGACTGTATATTAGCCAATTTTTAATATATACCCTGATGTACTTAATAGGCCCTCTAAACATGTTTCTAAAATAGAACTTTAAAATAGAATGAAAAGAGGCCTTCCTTAATTATGCTTTTGGTAAGCATGCAAAGGAATAGTTCTCATTTTATTACAGTAAAGAGGCATAAAATTTATTAAGTGCCCATAAATGGATGAAGAAAAGGAAAGCTAATATAGATACTTATGCAAGTTTATTGCAGGTATGTAAAACTGAAAATCTACTAATTTTTTCAGTGTTCACCAAATGACACTTCTTTGCATGAGCTTTCAAAGAAGCTCTTGTCCTCATCCCACCTCCCACCAGTTGTCTTACACTTCCATAACACTTTGGGGAAAAATAGATCATATCATATTATCTCACAGATAAAAATTCATTTTGTATGTTATCTTTTTACCCCATTGGGCTGTTAATCCTTGGAGGATAGTGACTATGTTATTCATCCTTGAAGTTAATAGATCCTGAGTAAATGTTTGTTCAGTTAAATTGGATTAAAGTATGAGAAAGGAGAGGAATCAAGTAGAAATATTAATCTCCCTAAAACTTTATATAGTGCCACATTCTGGCTCTCCATTACACAGAATAAATCATAATCAATTCTCCTGATGAATTAGACACAAATAATGTGAACACATGGTTTTTGATATATAATGAAGATTATTTTAAATTGAATTTGAATTGCTCTTTGTGGTATTCATACCTACAAGTGAAGTATTGGAGAAAATATTTACAAACTTATGAAAAAAATATTTTATATATTTACAAATAATATATAAAAATTATTTTATATATTTACAAACTTATGAAAAATTATTTTGTATACATTACTGCATATATTCCCCACAGCATCTTGTGGTGTAATAATTATTTTCAGCATTTTAAAGCTGAGATGAAGAATTCTTCCAGGGTCAGTTAGTTCTGAAATAAGCCAGAACTGAAGTTCTACTTCTCTTACTTTATAACTGTGTGGTAGTGGGGATGGCGCTAATAGCACTTTCACAGATATTTCTCTTTTAGTTTATTGAAAAAATGCATTAAGTTATGTTAGCCATAGGTTATTAGCATTTCACAATATTGGGTTCATTGTCTTTTTCATGACTGTCTTAGCTTAAATATGCTCTAAACTAAAATGTAGGGTAATTAAAAAGCTGTACTAAGATCCAGATTTTCTGAATACAGATATTTTTTTTCCCGTTCGATTTCATTATTGGCAGGGGGGTGCTCTAAGCTTAGTTCCTTCTTTTGAAAAGTGAGGATGCAGCTGATAACTGCCTTCCCTGTCCTTCAAAGAAGACGCTATATCTGAAAAAACTTTGTTATCTGTAAAGCATTATGTGCATGTAAGATATTATTGTTATTGTTAATACTGTAATACATGTATTGCATCCATTAAACTGTAAGAAAATTAGATTGAAAATGTACATGGTTATTTACAAAATAGCAGTAATATATGAAAGAAGCCATTCTTTATATGAAATCTGTTAGAAGAAGGGAGGTATTGACTTCAGAACTTGATATAATACTGATTGCTACTCATGCCGTGAATCTTTGACATTGTCTCAACTGGCAAAAGTAGAGTTATTACCAGATTGAATCAATCGTGGTTGATAAAACCTCTAATTTCACATTACTCTGAATTCCATGGTATTATAAATTTAAAATATAGTGAACAGATGTACCAATTCCAATTCCCTTTACAGAAAAATTGAAATTTGGTGGAAGGGAATGTCTCTTTGGAAAATGAATGTAATACCTAATGCATCATAGTTTTTCTCCTCATCTCATTTCCAGAAATCGCTAGTTTCAACACTGATTTCATATACCTTTTACTGAACAAGTTGTTGGGAAAGACCTAGGTTAGTCTTTTCTAAGCTATTTGCTTTTTTTTTTTTGAGCTTGTAGATGACCTTTTTACACTTAGTGTTTTAAATGCATAGTTTTGTAATATATTTGCTTTCAAAACTCTGATCCCCTCACTCTTATCTATTTGGCAGGGTTGCAAATGCAAGTTCAAATGCATGCACATAAATGAGTATAACAGATCAGATACCAGACTTACCATAAGGTGTGGTGTAGACTGGGGAACAGAGGATAGTATGCTCAATATAAAAGGCTACCTCTTTTCAGTTCCAGTTAATATTTTTAGCCAATTATATGTTCCAGTAGCCAGAAGTTCTGAAGCTTTAAGAAGCTGAAAATTAGAGCTTTTATGTGGATCTTATGATTTTTCAATATTGGCTCAATATTGAAAAAATTTTAAAAAGTGCTTTCAAAGAGTCAAGACATGCCTTAAGCAGGAAGTTTGCATAGAGTCTTTGCAAATATTTGTTCACTCAAAGAATGAATCATTTATGTTTAGAGAAAATAGGGAAATTAAAGAACCTGTGCTTCTTTCTCCATTAGAAATTTCCTATAATACTTTTGAGAGGACAGTGGTCCTAGCAACAAATCTTGAGACCTACCAGATAAGCCGTCTCAATCTATCTTCAGATTCCAGAAGCCAGGGAGACCAGAAGGGGAGAGGAAAAGTGAACCAAGTAAGGGGAGGGTTTTGTTAAAATGAATTAAACTATGCAAAAGAACGATGCCTCAGAGGCATTTCTTTTTCTTTGATACATTTTATGTATTCCATCCAACTTACTTTATGCTACTAATCTATTACTATATTTTTTATTCAAGGCTTTTGCAAATCTTTGTCTTCATTAATCCTAAAAGGAAATAACTAATAAAGATAACAGATCAAAAGGAAGACAAATGCAGTTGGAAAAAAAAATCAGATATGCAGTTGTCACTTAATAATTACTGATTACATTTGGCTTAAGTAGGTGCATAGGTTGTTTTCCATTATGTCTCTGTTAAGACTTACATCCTTTTTGAGAACATCCTGCTTTCCCTCTGGACAGACTCATTCTTCCCTCTTCTGTTTTAGTCCTTTCTAATATTACCACCAATTTCGCTGCACTTGATGACCTTTATTTACAGTTGCAAACATGTCTATTTTCCCGAGCAGAATTGCGAATCTTGAGGGCAGAAAAAATGTCTTTTTAAAAAATTTTGCAACAATTCTAAACTTACAGAAAATTTGCAATACAGAAAAAGACCTTTTTTCACTGAACCATTTGAAAATAAGTTGCCAATCTGATGCCCCATTGCCATCAAATACTTTAGGGTGTGTCTCCTACAAACAAGAACATTCTCCCATATAACTACAGTAAAATTATCAGTATCAGGAAATTAGCACTGACGCATTAATACCATCTAATTCTGAGATTCCAGTCACGTTTCATGAGTTGTCCAAATAAATTCCAAATAAGGGTCTTTAGAATGTATGAATCCATTTTAGAGATGTATCTCATTTAGTAGTCATGTTTCTTTGGTCTCTGTTAGGGTAGAAAAGTTCCACAGACTTTCTTGACTTTCATAACAATGAAACTTTTGAAGATTATAACCCAGTTATTTTGTAGAATGGCCTTTAAAATGTGTTTGTCTGGTGCAGGGACCAAATCTTATGCAAATTTTGGTTCCTAGAAGCTAGGACAGTGTCTGACATAGAGATGATTTTCAATAAATGCTAATTAAAGAATGAATTAATAATTGAACATCTCTACTGGGAAATTCTGACTCTGAATCACGGGGCTTTAATAGCAACTATTTCAAAACTCGAAAAGAGAAAAATTGTAAAACATATCTAGAATAGATCAAAACCCAAATCCCAGTCTCTGGTGTCTTTACGTAGAAGACTTCAAAGCAGCACTTCTCAAAGTGCGGTCTGTGGACTGCTTCCAGTTCACACGCTGCTCCTGGTGCGTGATGACACAAGTAAAGAAATTGGTAGGAAGCATTTAGAAAACCTTATTTTTTTTTTAAAACATTTTGACAGAGTAACATTATTTCTGCTAAATCTAATAATAGTTCTAAAATGACCTTATATTTTAAGCTTTTGAGTTTTTATTTTATTTGTCGGATTTACATTTATTTAATTTACATCGTATTTTACATTCAATTATTGATTCACAATAGATTAGTCATTAAAAACTATGGTCATTTCCAGCAGATAGTTTGAGAAGCACTGCTTTAGGGAACTTAGAAAAGAGTGGAAGAAAGGTGAGTTAGAACATGGTGGAATTTGAACTGGATCCTGAAGAATGAGTAGGATCTGTCTAGGTAATAAAGTAGAGAAATTGAAAATTTAGGCATAATAAAACTGTAAGGGTAAGCATGTCTGTGTGCGTATGCATGTGTTTGTTCCTGTGTTCATGTTGCACGTCTATGCTTGTGTCTGTGAAATATGCATATGAAACATGCTTGTGTGTTTCTTGTGCACGTGTGTGTGCTTCCTTTTGTGTCCTTCCTTGGTCATGTGTGTGTCTGTGTGCAGATATGTATATGTATGTGTGTGTATATGCACACGTACTTGAGCATGGTGTGTGCATATGTGTGAGTCCATTTTTGTCTGTGTGTGTATTCAGGAATGTGCATGATAAGTTCTGGGAACTGGGTGATCTTGATCTTAGCGTTAAGTTCCTCAACTATAAAATGAGGTGGGTATAAAATGAGTGCTTATGTGATTCCTTGCTTCTCTGAATTTCCTGAGCAGCTTGAGAAGGCTGCTCAGGTCTAAAACCAGATGTTTTCTACTTCTTTATCAAAGCCTCAAAGGACAATAAGAGCTCCTAATTCTAATACTGGGTGATCACAGTTCCTCCCACACTGGATTTCATTACATCCCCAAACGATTGTTCAAAAAGAAGTCCTCTCTATAAAATATTCTCTTTTTCTCTCTTCCCTTCCTGAACTCAAACTCTCCCTAAAGAACCAGAAATCTAGAATTCCCAGGAGCTGATACATTGTTGATGCTTAATAAATATTTGTTGAATGAATGCACAGTTTAATTAGTTAGAATTAGCTGACAAATTAGAGGGTAAAGGCCTCTAGAAAGAGGATCTAGGCAGAAGCATGGGAGTATAAAATAGCATGGTGTGCAGGGAAAGGAGAGCGGCCAGCAGGTCAGCAGCAGTAGAATATAAATTGTGAGACAGAGGAGGGTGAGTTGAGAATGTAGACATAGTAGAAGCCAGGTAATTCTCTGCAGTACTAAGGCCCATGGTTTTATTTGTGGGTAACAGGATCATGATATTTTGAGAATTGTACAGCAGTTTGAACATAGGTGACTTATTGGGGAGCAGGAGACAGTGATACTGATTAGGAGGCAATTTCACTAGTCCTGGCAAGTTTAGATGAAGACCTAAGAGAGTAAGCCATAAAGATAAGGATGGATAACGAGGGACAGGACTTAAAGCACAGATTCAGCAGTCATCTGAAAAAAATATAGAAACGATGGGACTTCTTACTTAATGGATAGTGGAGGGGAAAGGGTAAGTCATAGTGTGAGGAAAGAATGAAAGTTGGTCAACTCATAGATTTCTGACTTGTGTGCTTGGATGGATGAGAATATACGAAATTGAGATAAGGTAGATGGGAGGACAAGTAAATATTTGCAAAGAGAGCGAGACATAAAAAGAATCTAGTCTAGACATTAAATTTGAGGTGCCTATTGAGGAAGAGAGAGTTCAAAACTGGGAAACACACATGTATCTATGCTTGTATGTATATATATGCATCCACAGTGGATGTGTATATAATAGCAAGGGGTAAATGTGCCAATTCTGTCTACACAGCACATTGTAAAAACTTTCTCATTAACTTATTGCTGTAAAATTAACTTGTTGCTTGAATATATCATTTAAAGATCTGATAATTCCTTCCATATTTCAAAATGTACCTCAGATAGAGAATAATGTAGTTTAAAACTGCTTCCAAATCTGTGAAAACATAATATGTCTCTACTACGAAAGCAAACAGGAAAACTGTTGCAATTACATGCCTAAACCTGTTTCGGTTTCAATTAACTGGATTATTGAAGCAGAAACAACCTTTGTGCCCGATTTATCCTTATAATTGCTTAGTTCTCTACCTTGCCTTGCTTGTGGATCTATTTCCATGCTCTACTAATATTAGAAAGGAAAATGCACCTCCTTCTTTGTTTTTGTTTTTTTTTTACATAAAAACACATTTAAGATATATTTAAAATTCAGAGAAGTAACATTTTCTCAGCCTCTGTATTTAGAGAGTAATATACTGAGGTAAAAGAAAATATACTGTTCACCTTATTGTCATCATTCAATATTTCCGTTACCTCTCTTGCTTTTTAAATACAAACCTTAGTGACTCCATCCTCTCCGTGGTGACCCTTAAGCATCTCTTGATTTAAGACCATGTAGGTTATTGAACTCTTCATATGTTTGAGTCAGTGTCGTAAAGGTTAGGTCTTCAGTTAACTCAAGCATCTACAGTGGAACTAGGAATGGATTGGTCAATGGGAGCGAAGACTTACCTCTCAGTCCTCCAAACATATGACAACCCAATACCTACGGATTTCAATGCAGTGGAGATCTCCTTGATAACATAGCATCATTATATCCCCATTACTTCACCCATAATAACTTACTCAGAATTATTTTGAATGCAATTAATGAGAAAGCCAGAATGGTAAGGTAGGACATAAATAAATTAAGACTTTCTCAAATAAACCTCGTGGATCATCTTTTATGAAAAAGATGGACAAAATTTACCTGATGCCATTCCTTTTCTCCTATACATAGTCAGTGAGAATGGGTGCCAAATTATTAGTAGTCAGAGTTATTTACTTACCTAATGAAATGCTTATCAAAAGCTCTATTACTACTGCAAAGAGTGCTGAATCAACCAGTTAATTATTCGGATGCTAACTACCCAGAGTTAGGCCAGACTCCACAGGTGAAGGGTGATCCTCTACAAGATTTCCCTTTAGGTGATGCTTGCAAGTTCAATGTACTTCTGACCAACGGTCACAAATTTGTGGGTTCACACCCTCCGCTCCGATTCAATAAGTCACTAACATGATACACAGAACTCACTAAAAGTGCTATATTTATTATTATTGCTTTATTATAGTATAGGGAAACAGATCAGAAGTCAAAAGCAAAGATGTGGGTAGGTCTCAAACACAAGCTTCTGTGTCTTCTCCACGGGTCATTGGAATGTGTTAGCCTCCCAGCACAGCAGCAGTGTTCTCAGTCATGGAAGCTCATCAAGCTTTGAGTGAACCGAGTTTATATGGGGTCTCCTTACTTGGACATGATTGAAAGAATCAGTGCCCCGTGGTTGAGCTTAATCTGCAGACACCCTCTTAACCACCTGGTTGGTCTTTCTGGGAGGGCCAACCCCTACCTTAACACTGCAGGTGCAACTGACCCCTCCCTGTCGTCTCCTTAGTCCATGAACTACCATTTCCTATCACAGGAAATTCCAACAGTTCAGAGGTTGCTTCTCCAGAAACTGAGGACAAAGACCAAACAAGTTTTTTGTTATACTGTACCTAAAATATAAGAGAAAAAATTATAAGCACCCATAGAATCCAGCATATATAAATGTTAGTTAAAAGTGTTTTAAAAATCAGTTAGAAATATTTAAGAGTCCAAATTCATTGAACATGTAGGCAACCTCCCACCATTACTTATGGGTTTAATCAATGAGTATTGAGCATCTTATGTGTACGAGGCTTTGGAAATTTGATAGGAGTAAGGCACCCTCTCCTCAGAGGACTGCACACTGATCCAGAGCACAAAGGATGGGCCCTTAACTCTTAACTTGGGCTTCAGGCATGTCTTCCAAGAAAGGGGGATGTAAAGGCAAGGTTTTGAAGGATTAGGCAGACCTTATGAAAAGGTGGATAAGGGAGTTACAGGCATCATTAACAAACGATGGCAGAAAAAACACACTTGAGGCATAACAATATGGTGTGTCTGGAATGCAGAAGGCAAGTCTGGGAGAGGCAGGACAAGCAATCATAAGCCAAATGACAAGGGCTGTGAATACAAGGCTAACACATTTCAAGTTAATTCTGAAGGTAGTGAAGAATGGTTGAATAATTTAAGCAATGGCAGGACTTGACCAGCTTTACATTTTAGAATGATCTCTGAATGTAGTTGCAGTTGTGAAAGCTATGTAAATTGGTCAAGCAAAAAAAGGGAATGGTCTGAACCATGGATGAGAAGAATGAAAAGAAACCTTCATTCTGTAGGTTATTCAAGAGATATTTAGATTATTTAGATATCAGATTGGCAGGACTTCACCATTCAGCTGTGGTAGATTAGGGTGAACTGGAAATCTAGGATGATTCCCAAAATTTTGCAGGAAAGCTGGGTGTACAAAGGTGAATGACTGACTACAAAGAAGAACAGATTAGAGAAAAAGATGGCAAGTTGAATTATGACTATGTTGAGAAGTTGAGCTGTCTGGAGTGCATTCATTTAGTTATGTCAGTTAATTAAGTAGAGTGGCCCTTAATAGAGAAACCTAGGCTGGAGACAGTGATGTGGGTATCGTCCGTATAAAGGTGCAGATGGAAGCCAATCCACTGATATAAATGGAGTGCTCCTGCCTTAGGTTTATGGGGAAGTGAGCAGAGCTTGAAAACATATAGAGCCTGTAGATTACATGAAATTATAATTGCAGGAACGATGTGGCAAATGAGCCCCAGCCATAATTCTAATGTCTTTGAATATTAGTGTGAGATGGTCAAAGGTTACTCAGATTACCAAGGATCCCACTTCTTCCTACCAGATGTTTTGTTTTCTTTATAATTTTATAGGCACCCAACTTGCTTGAAGAAGAACATCCTTCTCAATATGTGAAGTTTTCAGTGATCTAATTCACTCAGCCATGGAAGTTTTTCCCCTTCATTAGCTCATCAGAAGGAATGCCAATGACATAAAAATAAATGGGAGCAAATATAAATTAAATATATGACCTTAATAACATATTGCTCTTATTATGTTATAATGTCTCCTCCATATGCATTACTGTAATTTAGAAGAAAACATTTCATTTATTACATTGTGAAGCAAAGTTAGGGAAATATTAAATGTCTGAGAACTTAGTTTTTATTTTTTGAGAATTAAATAGGTTTTAGGCAGCAATTAAGTCTTATAAAATATTTTTTAAGCCAATTTTAGTCAAGCTACTGTTTGACTTTTAATTAGACCTATTAGTATTGGTTTCTGTGGGATCGATATTAGTAAGGGAAAATATGGTTGAATGCCCCAAGGATGAGTTAATTCCATGGTCTTGAGGTTTTTTAGGATTCATTATTACCCAGATTTTAATATATTTAATCATTATCAAGATCCAGGGTATTAGTCAAGCAAATCAATTCTTCTATCAATTACCTTGATAATAACTTGTTCTCATTTTTATGGTCAGAAAACATACATCATTATTTTTACCTTATTATCATAATCATCATTTTAAAATATATTTATTGAGCCACATCAGGTCATAAATAAACAAATAAAACCTCTGTTGTTTACAAGTCATTTATAGCCACATTTGAGGACTGATTTTTTAAAAAATGTGTACCATGAGCAAAACCAACAATATATTATCATTTGAGATAATTTGAAGATCAGTCATTACTCGCTAAGACAGTGGATGGGTAGATACTTTATCACCCCAAATTCTCACCTCTCATTTCCATCCCTACCCCACACCTCTGTTCTTTTTAGTGGTATATTTTCTTAACCAGGTAGAGTTATATATAGCTCTGACGAGTGTATGGTAAATGAATATGAAGAGCATTTAGAATACTTGCAGTAGAGGATTTAATTTTTTTTTCCTATGGGTGATAACAAACACTCTTCCCAACTTGGAAATTATCCTATGTTGTTTTCAGGAGTATGGCTTTAGGGTTTAAGGATGGGACTAGGATTGAGGAAAAGGTGGGATGAAGTAGTTGCTTGAATGTATGTTGAAGACTTATGTCATCCAAGAGCTTGTATTTTCATGAATTTCCTGATGTACTATATAATTATAACAAGTGTTTTAATTAATTTAGAGAAGCTTAGAGTTTCATGAGTAAAAAAAAATTGTATTTTTATTACTGTATTAGTCAGCCAAAGGGGTGCTAATGTGAAATACCAAAAATGGGCTGGTCTTTATAAAGGGTATTTATTTGGGGTAGAAGTCTACAGATACCAGGCCATAAAGCGTTATGTTTCTTCTCTCACCACAGTCCATTGCCACGTGTTAGAGCAAGACAGTTGCCGGCGTTTGCCAGGGTTCAGGCTTCTGGGGTTCCTGTCTTCCCGGGGCTCCGTTTCTCTCCGGGCTTAGCTTCTGTTTCCTCCACAAGGTCAGCTGTAGACTATCAGGCAAACGGCTTGCTTTTCTTCTCCTGGGGCCTTCTTTCCAACATCAAAACTGCTTCTCAAAAGACTGCTTCAACTCTGTTCTTTGCCTTGCCTTTTATATTCAATTCCCCACCCACCAAGGGGTGGGGCTTAATGCCCTACTGACGTGGCCCAGTCAATGCCCTAATCATAACTTAATCATGCCCAGATTAACAGATCAGTTTACAAGCATGATCCAATTATATTTTTGGAATTCATAATTACATCAAATTGGCCAACGGTTACAATTACCAAGAACCCATTTGGTCATAAACGTTTTGTCATCTTTGATTTTACTTCAGGAATTCATATATTCATAAAGGAGATGATTTAAAATACTTTTAAAAATAAGTTGCACCAAGAAAAATAATTGTTTTCTTTGTAAAAAATACCTTTCCTCTTATAGTCAAATGATTGATATGGATTTTTTTGAAGGAAGCAATTTTGAAATGTTTATTTCTTATTTATTTAACTTGCATACGTATCCTTCTCCTTTGGCACTTTGATTCGGCTTGGTCTAATTCATTCTTTCCCAGATTCACAGCAAGCTTGCCTTTACACCTTTGGGATTGCCATTCTTTTAATTAAAAAGGATACCTTTGCCTTTATCTTTTTTCTTGATATTCTTCCTCTCTCTACACCAAGGGTTCTTAACAAGGAGTCCATGAGCTTGAATTGAAATGCAAAAAAAAGCATTATTCTTGTTGGGACGTGTTGGTACAGGTGTGATATATTTATAAAATAATACACAGCATAGTGTGGACTTAGGAAGGGGTCCGTGGTTTGCCTAACTGGCGAAGTGGTCCGTGGAACAAAAAATGTTAAGAACCCCTGCTCTGCACCTTGCAAGAAATGGCCTCACAACCTTCTCCAACATAGCCCTCGTTTTGTAGTCTTTTCCTTCCTCTCCTTATGCTCTTCCCACCCTGTATGTGCCCATCCTTGCTTCAGTGTTATCGGGGAACCACCCTCACTTGTGAAGGCATGACCACACAGCACTAGGCAAACGCCACTCTAGGAACAGATGTTGAGCAGAGCAATTTATGGCACTTATTTGGTATATGGCTTCCTCTAATATTTTGTAAGCTAAATCATTTTTGTATTCCTAGAACCACACTAAGGAATGGCAGGTATGCCCTAGGTGCTCCATAATTCTTCATTGTATAAATGAATGAATGAACAATCCCATCATCAAGAAAAAAAGAATTATTCAAATTTTAAAATATATCCTTCAAGAATTGTTATTCAGTTTTTCTGCAGCATTTTTTTGGTTGATACCAAAACACATTCTCGCTACTTTCAGCACTGTTTTAATATTATTAAGTAAATATTTTCTCATGGAAATCAAATATCTGTTAATGTAAAAATTTAACAACTCTATTTCATTTCATGTATTCTATCTTAATTTGGTTATGATAATGATCCTTTTGTAGTTATATTTATCTGCTTTAAAATTTTTCCTTTGGGTATATATCTGTAAGTGAAATTATTACAATCCTGCATTTTAAGGCTTTTGAAACATTTGGCAAACTTACTTTCCAGAAAGACTGGACCAATTTATATTACCACAAGAAATTTGTGAGACTTCTAAAATCACCCTTCTCTTGCAAAACTACCATAATGTTTACTATCTGCTAATTTGATAAGCATAAAAAATGTACCTTGTCATTTTGAGCTATATTTCCTTAATTTATGCTAATTAGTAGGTAAATCTTTAAAGTGTTTTACATCATCTTTGCAAAAATCTTCTAGCTTCCAATTGTCCCACTCACTGCCTCTAAACCCCTACTCCCACAATGATACCTGTACATCACACTTCTGACCTTATTGTACAGAGAATATTAATGACTTCTAATCATCCACAAAATAAAGTACAAATTTGTGATCCATATTACCACTTCTTTACAATCTGGTTGCAATCTCCTTTCTTCTCACTGTATTTCTCAACTCTTTCTCACACACCCTGTAATTTTGTCAAATTGGTGTATTTTTCAACCCCCTTCTTCCTATAACTTTTTGCTCCCGTGTCTACCAATTGGAATCTTAACTATCTTTGTAAATATGCCCTAATATTTACATGAAATAGTTTGTCTATTCATTTAATATTGCGTTTAGTTTTCTGTTTTCTTGTTCTAGGTGTTCCATTGTTCCTGAAAATTCTCAATATTGACATTTCAAATGAACTTTGAAAGCCTCTCCTACTGTTATAAGATTTGATTACAATCATTTAAAATCTTGTGTTTTAAAATAACTCCCAGGACTAAATATCCAGAACTTTCCAGAAATGTTTATAAAATTTCAGTTGCAGAATCTTTCAAAAATAGCTTGAAGATATATAAATAATAAGTATTTGAAACAATTAAGATGGTTTAAAATGATTTACATATGGCAATTATGTTTTATATGAGTGTACATTTAAATTTAATTTGAAAATTATGCAGAATAACTTTGTCAAACTGTCACCAAATGGTAACAATTATACTCTATTTATTTTTGTAGCATTTTTGGGATACATGTGTTTCTTTTTGGTAGTCTGTCTTCCATTAGCCAAACACATGTATTTCCTAAAGAAAAAAATTGAAGAACACAGTAATCAAGATATGCATCAAGTTTACAAGTAAATTATTGGTGGAAAACATAGACCAATTGGTTTGATAATTAGTTCCATTGGCTTGTGTTTAGGGCTGTAACTTAAAAAAAACACACACAAAAAAACTAGAAAATAAATCAAGGCTTTTTTTTTTTTTTTTTTT
>JAQZBX010025799.1:0-29306 GCA_029593785.1 Cabassous unicinctus | reverse complement strand
AAAAGTTAAGAATAATAATAAAAAAAGAAAACAGAATAGACAAGATAGAAATCGACACCCACCAAGTTGAGTACTAATGAAAATGGTGGAATGTAAGAACCACAACAGAAAGCAGAAGGTAGAAAGATGAAGGAAGGAAAGGAGATAGTGTTGGTAGACAAAATCAATATACACAGAGAATAGGAAATCAAGAAAGAAGAAGCACAGCAAAGAAGAAACAAGCCAGAAGCACCTAATTAAAAAAAAAAAGGGTGGGGGAGGAAAGGGGAAAGAAAAGCAAGAAGCAAACAAACAAACAAAGAAAAACCAAACAAACACACAAGCAAGCAGTCAAACAAAGCTAAGGAAGAACAGCGTTCCTTCTTGGGCCCTTGTGGAGCCTCTCAGCCTGCCTGTGTTAATCAATTAGTTACCCTGCAGGCTTCTATCTACAGATTTTGAGGCAGATTTTAGCTAATAAACTAGTTAAAAAAATTTTTTTAAGTAACCATTTTTTTGTTTTGTTTTGTTTTGTTTTGAGAAATAAAGGACTCAAAAGAAGGCCTCTTCTAGACCATCCTCTCTGCTGAAGGGACACTAAATAGGCTCATGGAAACTTATCAAACTCTTCCCACTGCCTGACCCACCCAGGGGAGCTGAAACTCTGATACTTATCAGCCCGGAACTATAAAATTGTCTGACTCTGCCCCCTCCCAAGCCACCTCTCTGTATCCCAGGCAGCTAGGTAAATCAGCCTTCCTCAACGGATTCAGCCAGGCACCACTTCAAGCCAGCTGGTTTGTTCCAAAAAGGTGTAAAGGGGTCCAGGCAGGAAAACCCACAGAAAGGAAACACCTCTCCACCCACTGCCAGAACTCTCCCACTCTCAGAGTAAGCTCTCTCTCACTGGGTTGTTGGTGGGAGTTGCATCTCACCCTAGCCTTTGCTCTGAGGGTGGGGCTTAGCTGTCCATGTGCACAATTTCAAGCCTCGGAAAAACTCATGATTTTGTCTTGAGCAATCCACCTCAATGTCCAGTTCCTTCCAGATCAATGTCCCTAAGGTTCTCGCTCTGTGTGTTCCCAGAACAGACCACTTGGGCAGGATCCTGTCCCAATCAGCTGCCCTCTGTGAGAGAGATTGTAAGTGACCACCCAAACCAACACCATCTTGCCCTCAACCTCTTTTACCAACTTTTAGCAATTGTGTATGCCACTATGAACATCAGTGTGCAAATAACTGTTTTCACCCTTGCTTTCAGTTCTTCTGTATATATTCCTAGTAGTGGGATTTCCAGATCATATGGCAGTACTATATTCAGCTTCTTCAAGTGCCACCAAACTGTCTTCCAAAGAGGCTGCACCACTTTATACTCCCAACAGTGAAGGAGTGTTCTTATATTTCCACATACTCCTCTGCACATGTAGATTTCTTTGTCATTTTTTTTTAAACAGTGGACATTTTATATGTTATGAGAAGATATCTCATTGTAGTTTTGATCTGCATCTCCCTAATAGCTAGTGCTGTTAAAGATCTTTTCATGTGTCTTTGGTCATTGGTATTTCTAGTTCAGAAAAATATCTATTCAACTATTTTGCTCATTTTTAATTGAGTTCTTTTCATTTTGATGTTAAGTTGTGTTATTTCTTTATGTAACATGGAGATCAATCCCTAATCAGATATTTGGTTTCCAGAGGTTTTTTCTCATTGAGTTGGCTGTTGTTTCACATTCATAATTACATCCTTTGAAATACCAAAGTGTTTGCATGAACAAACAACTGTGCAACATTACCTGCCAACTTGACACATTAGCACACATTTAGTATTTGGGTGATTTACTTTTTTGTCTTTCCTAATTGCTCTAGCTAGAACTTCCAGCACAATATTGAATAACAGTGGAGAGTGAGGTCATCTGTATCTTAGTCCTGACCTCAGTGGGAAAGCTTTCAGTCTTTCTCCATTGAGTACAATGTGGGTTGTTCATATATGCATTTTGTCATATTGAGAGAGTTTCCTTCCATTCCTAACTTTTTGAGTGTTTTTTTTTTTAATTAAGAAAGGATGCTGTGTTTTGTCAAATAACTTTTCTGCATTTATTGAAATGGTCATGTGATTTTCCTTCTCCAATGTTTTAATGTGGTATATTATATTGATTTTCTTGTTGAATCACCCTTGCATAACTGGTATAAAGCCCACTTGTTTGTGATGTATAGTTTTTAATGTATTTTTGGATTCAGTTAGCCAGTTAAGGATGAGAGTTTTTGCATCTATATTCATCAAATAAATTGGTCTGTAATTTTCTTTGTTCATAATGTCTTTATTTGGCTTTTGTAATAGGTTGATGTTAGCTTCATAAAAGGAGTTTGGTAGTGTTCTTCCTGTTAAGTTTTTTGGAAGAGTTTGAGCAAGATTTGTATTAGATCTTCTTTAAATGATTGGTAGAATTCAGTCATGAAGCCATCTAGTCCTGGGCTTTTCATTTTGGGGAGATGTTTGAGGAGCGTTTCAATTTCTTTACTTGTTATTTATTTGTTGAGGTATTCTATTTCTTCTCAGGTCAGTGTGGTTTGTTCATGTACTTCCAGAAGTTTTTCCATTTCATCATTGTTGTTTGTTGGCAAGTTGTTCACAGTATCCTCTTATGATCTCTTTTATTTCTGTTGTGTCAGTGGTAATGTCACCCTTCTCACTTGCATCTTCTCTCATTTTTTTTTGTTAATATAGCTAAAGGTTTATAGATTTTGCTGATATTCTTAAAGAATCAACTCTTAGTTCTGTTGATTTTCTCTATAGTATGTTTATTCTCCATTTAATTTATTTTAGTGTAATGTTTATTATTTCTTTACTTCTGTTTGTTTTGGGATTGGTTTATTGTTCTTTTCTAGTCCCTCTTGTTGTGCAGTTAGGTCTTTGATTTTAGCTTTTTCTTCTTTTTTAATATAAGCATTGAGGCCTATAAACGTCCCTCTCAGCACTGCTTTTGCTTTATCCCATAAGTTTTGATATGTTGTGCTCTCATTTTATTTGTCTTGAGATATTTACCAATTTCTTTTACAATTCCTTCTTTAACCTACTGGTTATTTAAGAGTGTATTATTTAATTTTCATATATTTGTGAATTTGCCTTTTTTATTGATTTCCAACTTAATTCCATTATGATCAGAGAAAGTGTTTTTTAATAATTTCAATTATTTTAAATTTATTGAGAACCAATTTATATCCCAGCATATGTTATATTCCAGCATATGTTTAATCATGAAAAAAGATCCAGGAGTAATTGAGAAGAATATGTATCCTGTTGTTTGGGGATATAATGCTCTATAAATGTCTATTATACCTTGTTCATTTATCATATGATTCTAGCTCTCATTTTCATTATTTATCCTGTGTCCATATGGTCTATCTAATGCTGACAGTGTAATCTTGAAGTCTCCAACTATTATTTTGGAGTTTTCTATTTCTCCCTTTAGTTTTTGTCAGTATATGTCTCATGTATTTTTGTGACCTATATTAAGTGCATAAATATTCACTATTGTTATTTCTTCATGGTGAATTGTCCCTTTTAATATTATATATTAAACCAATTCATCTATTATAACATTTTTGCATTTAAACCTATTTTATCTGATATTGGTATTGCTACTCCTGCTATTTTTTATTGTTATTAACATGAAACATCTTTTTCATAAGAAAAAAAATCACACCATCATCTCTATCAAAGCATAAAAGGCATTTGGCAAAAAACAGCATCCTTTCTCAATGAAAACAATTAGAAATATAGGAATGGAAGGAAACTTCCTCAACATGATAATGGGTATATATGAAAAACCCTCAACTAATATACTCAATGGTGAATTGCCAAAGACTTTCCCTCTGAGATCTAGAAAAAGGCAAGCATGTCCACTGTCACCATCTTATTTAATATTATTTTAGAAGTACTTGCTCAAGCACTTAGGAAAGAAAAGGGAGTAAAAAGCATGCAAATTGGAAAGGTAGAAGTAAAAGACTCCCTATTTGCAGATGACATGCTCATGTATGTAGAAATTACTGAATAATCTATGACAAACTTCCAGAGCTGATAACTACATTCAGAGAAATTACAGGATACAAGATCAAAATGCAAATACCTTTTTGTGTCTCTGCACCATAATAATAAGCAGGCTGAGTGTGAAATCAAGGAACAATTCTGTTTCAAATAGCAACTAATAGAATCAAATATCTACAAATTAACTTTGAGAATGGACTGGAATTGTACATAGAAAACTACATGGCTTTGCTAAAGGAAATCAAAGAAGAAGTAAAAAAATGGAAGAATATTCCATGTCAATGGATTAGAAAACCAAATAGCATTAAGATTTCCATCCTACAAAAATAACTAAAAGATTCACTGCAATCCCAATAAAAGTCCCATCAGTTTTTTTTAGAAAAGCCAATTAAATTTATCTGGAAAAGCAAGGGGTCCACAATAGTCATAACCAATTTTAAAAAGAAAATGAAATTGTAAGAATCATTCTGCCTTACTTTAAAGCATACTACAAATCTACAATGATCAAACTATCTGACATTGGCACAAGGATAGATATATTTACCAATGGAATTGAAGTGAGAGTTGAGATATATATATATATATATATATATATATATATACACACACACACACACACACACACACACACACACCCATGTGTATTACTCTGTTAAAGGGATACCAATGCAAAATACCAGAAATCCATTGGGCTTTATAAAAGATATTTATTTGGGGTAAAAGTTTACAGTTACCAGGCCATAAATTGTAAGTTACTTCCCTCACCAAAGTCTCTTGCCATGTGTTGGAGCAAGATGGCTGCTGACATCTGCAAGGGTTCTGCCTCCTACTTCCTTGTAAGGCTCAGTGGTCTCGACTTCTTCCAATATCAGCTTTACACTGAGATAAGTCTCTTCTCTCCCAAGGTTTATTCCTCTCTGGGCTCAGCTGCTCTGTTTTCTCCACAAGGTCAGCTGTAGACTTTCCGGCAGATGACTCATCTCTCTTTCAGGGCCTCTGCCATGTTTAATGGAGCCTTCTCTCTTTCCTCATGTTTCTGCTTCTATGGGAATTTACTTCCTGGGTCTTCAATAAGAAAACTCCAACAGTATCCTCGGCCTTGTCATTTTTTCTGTCCTACTGATATGGTCCAAAGACTTTATCAAAATTTAATCAAGTAACAGTGAAAACTCTGAATTCAATACAATCTAATATATCCAGAGGAACAGGATTATTTACAAACATAATCCAATATCTATTTTTGGAATTCATAAATAACACCAAACTGCTACACTATGTATATATGTTTAACTGATATTTGACAAGGTTACCACATCCAGTTTACTGGGACAAAGTGGTCTTTTCAACAAATGGTGCTAGGAGAATTGGATATTCATATAGAAATGAATGAAATATGATCACCATCTCACACTTTATACAAAAAATAGCACAAGATGAATCAAAGACCTAAATGTAAGAGCCAAGACCCATAAAGTACCTAGAAAATAAAGTAGGCAAACCTCTAAAAGATCTTCTAGTAGGGAATGGTTTCGTAAACTTTACACCCCAAGCACTAGCAATGAAAGTTAAAAATAGATGAATGTGACCTCCTCAGAATTTCTAACTTTTATGTTTCAAAGAAGTTTGTCATGAAAGTGAAAAGGCAGTCTACTCAAAGGGAGAAAATATTTGGGAACCATTTGTTTTTGTTTGCTAAACAATTGCCTAGGCAAACTACCAGAAATCAGATGGCTTTTAGAAAGGGTATATATTTGTTTTAAAAGCTTACAGTTCCAAGACCATGAAAAGTCAAAATTTAAACATCATCAGAGATGTTTTCTCACCAAAGTCAGCTACAGTTGATCCACATGGTTTTGCCACATGGGGAAGCAAGATGACCACCAACGTCTGAAGAAGTCTCTACCTTCCACTCCAGAATCTAACTCTTCTTGGAGTTCAGCTGTGAGCAACCAGTAATATGGATTATCTCTTTCTAGGCCTTCAATATAAGTCTCAACTCTTCTACTATCTTCCTAAGTTCAGCTATAAGCTATCAGACATATAGCAAGGCTGGTCTCCCTTTGAGCTGCTTTGTGGGCCCAGACTTTTTGAGACTCTTGAGGTTTCTGTTTTCCTGAAGTAACCTTTCTCACATTTCAAAATCAAATATACTGGCTTCCTTTTCCTCTCTGCCTGTGCAAGTCTGCTTATATCAGAAACAGAAAAGGAGCTGACTCAACCTCTGTCATGCCACACTGTTGTAATCCAGTCAAATTGGTCTCACATCCACAGAAATGGATTGCGCTAAAGCATAATATTTCTATTTTTAGGATTTATAAAACAATTTGAAAGTACCATAATTCTTCTTCTGAATCCCAAAAAAGACATTACAGTATTCCAAAAAACTTAAATTTCAGTAGCAATGCTAAGTACAAAATGAAATCAAAATCAGTTATAGGAATACAGTTTGTCTTGGGTCAGAAGTATCTTTCTGGCTGTAGAGCTGTGAAACATTAAATGAGTTATTTGACTCCAATATCCAAAGGAGAGACAGACATAAGGTAAACATTTACACTGCCATGAGGAGAATTTAGGAGGATTCCCAACTGTTCTGAAAACCTGCAAGAGGATGCCAGGCTAAATTTTCTACATTTCCTTTGGAAATTCCTCATTAAATGTCCAGGCTCATCATTTTCAAATTCTGCCTTCCATCTAACATTAGAAGTCAGTTATGCTAAGTTCTCTGAAACTTTAAAGCATGGATTGCCTTTCCTTGAATTTCCAATAACAATTTCATCAATTCCTTCTAGGGCTTTTCTGGAAATAACTTTAGCATCCATATTCCTACCAGGAGTGTCTTCAAAGCAATCTAAGCATTTTCTCTCAAGCCTCCCAAAATTCCTCTAAAAAAATACTCTTTACTGCTATATAAAACTGTTTTAGCATTTTGGGTAATTCCAGCAACATAATACCACTTTTTTGGCACCAATTTCTGTTTTAGATTGCTAAACAGCTGCTGATAGAAAGTACCAGAATTGGGATGGATTTTATAAAGGGTATTGATTTGGTTTAAAAGCTTACAGTTCCAAGGTCATGAAAAGTCAAAATTGAGGCACCACCAGAGATGCTTTCTCACCAAAATCAGCTACTGTTGATGCTGGCATTGTTGCTACATGAGAGAGTAAGATGACTGCCAATCTATGTGGATGTCTCTGTCTTCACCTCCAGAATCTACCACCTCTTGTAAGCAACCATGCACAGGACTTGTCTCAGTCTTGGATGTTCTCCTCTCTTTCAATTTCAGCTCTAAGTTATCAGATGTATAAGAGTGCTGGTCTCCTCTTGAGCTGCTCTGTGGTTGTAAATTCTTTGATCTTCTTGGGGGCTTCTGTTTTCCTTCACTCCTCTTTCTCATATTGCAGAATCAAATATACTGGCTTCCTTTTCCTCTCAGTCTGTCTGTGTGAGTACATTTATATCAGGACCTACAAGGGAATGGAGACTCAACCAAAGCCAAACCTCATTGACTTAAAAGAGTTAAATAGGTCTCATACTGAAGGAATAGATTAGTGATTAAGTTTAAGCAATAGAATATCTATTTTTTTATTCATCATATAATTTCAAACTTGCATACCATTTATCCAATAAGGGTCTAATATTCACCATATATAAAGAAAGCCTATATCACAATAATAAAAATGACAAAAAAAAAAACATTTAAAAATAGGCAATAGAGACTTTTCCAAAAAAGAAATACATATGGGTAAAAGCACATGAAAAGATGTTCAACATCACCTGCTATTAAGGAAATGCAAATCAAAACTACACTGATGTACCATATTACAAGTACTAGATTGGATGTTATTAAAAAACCAGAAAACTACATATTTTGGAGTGGATGTGGAGCAATAGATACACTCATCCAATGTTGGTGGGAATGTAGAATGGAGCAAAGGGTATTTTGCAAAGGGCAGTTTTGCAGTTCCTCAGGATTGACATATGATCTGACAATCCCACTACTAGGAATAAACCATGACGAACTGGAAGAAGGGGTGTGAATAGACATGTGCACACCCATATTCATCATGGCATTATTTACAATTTCCAAAATTTGCAATCAATCCAAACGTCCAGCAATGCATGAATTGATAAACAAAATGTGGTATATACATATAATGGAGATTAATTCATCTGGAAGAAACAATGAATTAATGTCACACATGACAACACAAATTAGCCCTGCAGAGCTTGAGTGAAGTAAGCCAGTCAATAAAGGGCAAATAGTGGATGATTTCACCGATATGATCTAAGGATTTTGAACAGACACATGGAGGTAATGTCTAGAAGATTGGGTACCAGAAGAAAGAAAAAGAGTAGAGTGTGAGTTGGGCAGAATCTCTGAAAAGGTGGAAAGTGGCAGTTTTTCAGTGAATGGAGTAGATGATGATACAGTGGTGTGAGTGGGGTTGATGGGAATGGAATGTGAGTGTGAACAATATTGGGAGGATATTTTGGGCCAACCATGGAGCTAGGTATTTTAGAAAGGATATGGAGGAATATCACAGGAAGAAGGAACAGGTGAACTCTGGGTATGTTGTATGCTGTGATTGATAACACAATTGGGAAAGTGTTATTTTGGCATCTATATTAGGGGAGGGGCCCCAGTGTAGGATGTTGGTAATGAGGGGATGTGTGGGGAAGGGTAGAACTATAGCATGACTTTATGGAATATGAATTTGTTCAAGCTGTCATAGCATGTTATCTCAACAAAATATTAAACTCAGATCTTGTTTGTCCTCCTACATTCTCAAATAAAGTAGGAAGAATTTAGAGAGTACATAGGCCAGGCTTAATAAAAAGAAAACAGACCAATATGCCAAGCCTATGGTATCGCTGCTTGTACCTATGAATGTTATACTTGTACAATTAAAACTTAGCCTAACAATAATTATTTCCTAAGAGTTATCACCTGAAAACCTCCTTTTTACTCAAAGGTGGCCTCCCTCTAAGACAAAGTCACTACCTTTACCCTAGCATGGGACATGACACCTGCAGGTGAGTCTACCTGATAATGAGAGATTAATAAAAAACACCAACCAATGATGAATTTGGAAAAAAAATACCTTGACTAAAAGAGGAAAATATTATATATAAAAGAGTTTCTGTGGCTAAGATATTTCAAAGTGAATGTGAGGGCATTTCAGAGATTACACTTAGGCAGATCTCACTGATTGCCACAGTAAACAAAACCAAAGCAGGATCATGTCATCAGCAAATAGTGAAATTTTTACTCCTCCCTTTCTTATTAGGGTGCTTCATTTCTCTTTTTAGCCCAATTTCTCTAGATAGAACTTCTAGAACAATATTGAATAATCATGGTGACAGAGGGCATCCTTGACTTTTCATGATCTCAGCTGGAAAGTTTTCATTCTTTCACCATTGAGAACAATTGTAGCTGTAGGTTTTTCATATGTGCACTTTAACATATTGAGAAACCTTCCTGATATACCTATCTTTTGGAGAACTAGAATTAATAGAAGAGTTAAGAAAGTGGTAGGATATAAAGTTACTGTGCAAAAAATCAATAGCATTTCTATTCTGATTCTATCAGAATGCACTACTGATGTGCAATCTGAGGAGGAAATTAGAAAAAATATTCCATTTATAATAGTGCATTAGTAAGAATTCTCTAGAGAAAGAGAATCAACAGGAGATATCTGTAAATAGGATGAGATTTTATAAGTGTCTCTCATATGAATGTGAGGATGCACAAGTCCAAATTCTGCAGGCAGGCTGCAAACCAGGGGCTCCAAAGAAAGTCCAATGAAGTTCATTGATGAATTTCCTGGAGATGTTGGCTGTCCAGATGAGTTTGGAAAATTCTCTCTGAATGCTGAAATCACTTCCCCTTTTAAGTCATTCAACTAATTGGATAAAACATCACTCATTGCTGATGGAAATCTCCTTAGCTGATGGAAGAAGTAATCAGCCACCTGTGCAGTAAACTCACTGAGAACTAAAGCCTATAAATGTCCTTTTAATACAATTAGTCCAGTGCTTGCTTGACCAAACATTTGGACACAATTACCTCGCTGAATTGACACATTAACCTAACCATCACAAATAGTGACTAAACAATCAAATATTTAGGAAAAACCTTAACCAATGACCTAAAGGACTTGTACTCAGAAAACTAAGAAACATTGCTAAAAGAAACCAAACAAGACTTAAATAAATGGAAGGATGTTCTGTGTTCATAGATTGGAAGTCAAATATTTAGATGTCAATTTTATCCAAACTGATTTACAGATTCAAGGCAATCCCAAAGAAATCCCTACAGCCTTTTTTTTTTCAGAACTAAAAAAGCCAATAATCAAATTTATTTGAAGGGTAAGAGCCCTGAGTAGCTAAAAATATGTTACAAAAGAAGACGAAGTTGGAGAATTCTCACTTCCTGACTTTTAATCATATAACTTAGCTAGAGTGGTAAAAACAACACAGTACTCACATAAAGACAGAGAGATTGACCAATGGAGCCAAATAAAAAACTCAAAAATAGACCCTCACATTTACTGTCAAGTGATTTTTGACAAGGTGGTTAGAACTACCAAGCTGGGCCAGAACAGTCTATTCAAAAAATGATGATGAGAGAATTAGATAGCCATATCCAAAAGAAAGAAAGAAGACCCCTACCTCACACCTTATACAAAAGTTAAATGAAAATGGATCAAGGACTTAATATAAAAATAACAACCATAAAACTCATAGAAAAAAAGGTAGTGAAGATATTCAAGATTTTGTGGTAGGTGGTAGTTTCTTAAACCTTACACCCAAAGCACAAGCAACAAAAGAAAAAAGTAGATAAATAGAACCTACTCAAAATTAAATAATTTTGTAACTCAAAGGACTTTGTCAAAAGGGTGAAAACACAGCTGACTCAATGGGAGAAAGTATTTGGCAATCACATATCTGATAAGGGCTTAATATCCATGACATACAAAGAGGTCATACAACTCAACAGTAAAGAGACAAACCATATGATTAAAAAATGGGATGAAAAGACTTGAAAAGACAGCTATCTAAAGAAGAACTACAAATGGTGAAAAACACTTGAAAAAAAATGGTCATCACTAGCATCTTGGGAAATGAAAATCAAAGCTACAATGAGATCATTTCATACCTATTAGGCTGATCATTATTAAAAGTTAAAAAACTTTAAAAGTTGTAGTGGATGTAAAGATATAGGAAAGCTTATTCACTGTTGGTGGGAATGTAGAATAGTATAGCCACGGTGGAGAATGGCTTATCAGTTCCTAAGGAAGTTGAATATAAACTTACCATGACCCCGGCAATACCATTGCTAAGTATATACCCTGAAGAATGGAGCACAGTGACACGAATAAATATCTGTACACTAATGTTCATAGCAGCATTATTAATGAGAGCCAAAAGTTAGAAACTTAGTCAAGTTTGGTCAAGCAAGCACTGGACTAATTGGAATACAAGAAAATTTATGGACTTTAGTCATCAGTGGATTTACTGCATAGATGGCTACTTACATATACAATCAACCAACGAGATTGCCATCACCAAAGAATGATGTTTTATCCAATCAGTTGAATGCCTTAAAAGGGGAAGTGACTTCAGCATTCAGAGGGAATTTCCCAGCTTGTCTTTGGACAGTCATCATCTCCCAGGAACTCATAAAACCTTCATCAGACTTTCATTGGAGCCCCTGGTTTGCAACCTGCCTGCAGATTCTGGACTTGTGCATTCCCACAGTCATATGAGAGAATTTTATTAAAATCTCACCCTATTTACAGATATCTCTTGTTGATTCTGTTTCCCCAGAGAACCCTGACTTATACAGCTTGGTATCAAGAGTGGCTCTTGAGGAACAGAATCTTAAACATGGGATTTCTGAAGTGATTCTGGACATTTTGCAATTGGCTCTCTACTCTAATTAGACTCAAGGCTACTGATGAATCCCTTTCCAATAAAGAAGCGGCCACTAAAGTTCATAGCATGAGTTGGCAATGGAGATACACAAAATATCATCACTGCATTCCCCTACTGCCATGCTTATAAGAGGCAAGTATCTGGATGAGTTTTTTTCAACACCTCAAGAGAGTTTTGTGGAATCACTAGGTACAATGATATTGGCTTACTTCTCCTAGATCCTCTTGCTACAGAAAGAGAGAAAGAAAGGGGTGAGATAAGGCTTTAAAGTTACAACTTAAACACTGCATGAATGAAGTGAAAGTTTCTATATGTGCTCTGAAAGAAAATCTAGTTTCATACAGCCACAGGCTTGAGATCTCTGAAAACTTGACTCAGATTCTCACTGTACAAGTACCAGAGTTCAAAAGGAAACTAAAATCTCAACCTTGCAGTGTGTCTGCTGTTAAAATGAAGGCTTTGATTGGAATGGAGTGGAACTCTGAGGGTTGGGATGGAGACATATGGGATGGTGATGTTATCGGTAGGGACATTGGAAACCTAAATTGTGCTAAGACTTTGTCAAATTAACCTGTGATGGCCTGCCTTGTGTAGACCACACTTTGCAACTCTATCACCGAGGCTCCAGCCTGCCCCAGGGAGTATGGACTTCCTCCCAGCACTGAGTCTGGTACCAGCCAAACTGAAGCCAGCACTGCCCAGCCTCTGGCCTGCCCCAGTGAGTCTGGACCGTCTCCCATCCCTGAGACATGTACCAGCCAAATTCCAGCATGCACTGCCCAACCTCTACCCTATGCTTCCCAACCTCCAACCTGCCCTGAGGAATCTGTCTTCCAACTCTGAAGAGATTAATCCTGTCCTTACCAGATGAAGATGAAAAGGAAATCCCTGAGATCATTGCAATGCAGAAATGTTTCCCAGGTATGTAATCTTTCTCCTTACCCACCTTCACCACCCTTCTACTCTATGAGACTTACAACTAGATTATATCAAAACAAGCCCTGAAGGTGAAAAAAAGTGTGATCCATGATGAAGTACACTGTTCTCTAAAAGAACTGCATGAGTTTTCCAAATTATATAGGCAGAAATCAGGGGAATATCTGTGGGAATGGGTGCTAAGGGTATGGGATAATGGTAGAAGGAATATAAATTTGTATCAGACTGTATTTATTGATATGGACCTACTAAGAAGAAATTCTGGATTCAATGCTGTAACTCAAGGGGCTAGAAAGGGCTTTAACAGTTTGTTTGGGTGGCTGACTGAAACATGGACCAAAAGATGGCCTGACATGTCTGAGGTTGAGATTCCCAATTTGCCCAGGTATACAGTAGAAGAGGGAATTAAAAGGCTAAGAGAGATTGGAATACTAGAATGCATTTACCATTTGATATCTGCCCACCCATCCCAGGAATGTTCAGAGGACACACCTTTAACCAGGACTGTGAGGAATAAATTTGTAAGACTAACTCCATCTTCCCTGAAGAGCTATATGGTTGCTCTTCTCTGTATTCCAGATACTACTGTATGGAGGGTTTTAATGAAATTAGAATCCTTAAACATTATGGGGGTGATCAGATGTCAGGCCAGTAAAAGTCAATTATCAACAATTAATCACCAAAGACATGGTGGGCTTGGCTATTGCAATGAAAGGCAGACTCAAAGCAGCAATCAAATTGTTTGAGTCTCATAAAATTATAGCATTGGCTAATAGATCTTGGAGTATCTAGAAGTGAATATATGGGCAGTCTACTAAATTCCTTCTGAATCTGCATAAGCAGAAGAGATCTATGTTGAGTGAACAAAACCCTAACTAGAATTAGAGACAGAGAACCACAGCCCCTTAATCATTTCTCAGACTTGAGACAGTTTACAAACACAGAGCCCCTTGAATAAGGAGAAAGATCCTGTTAAACCCCCAAAATTTATATTCTTAATCTTTCTCCCAGCTTTCCTGAATGAAAACTATAGCCTTTTACCAGAGTAATTGTTCACTGGAAAAAAGGAAATGATCAGACATTTTGGGGATTATTAGACACTGGTTCAGAAGTAACATGAATTCCAGGAGAAACAAAATGTCACTTTTGTCCATCATTCAGAATAGGAGCTTATTGAGGTCAGGTGTTTGATGGAGTTTTAGCACAAGTCCACATCACAGTGGGTCCAGTGGGTCCCTGGGACCATTCTGTGATTATTTCCCCTGTTCCAGAAGGTACAATTGAAATAGATATATTCAGTAACTGGCAGAATCCCCACATTGGATTCCTGACTTGTGGAGTGAGGGCTATGATGGTAAGAAAGGTCAAGTGGAAGCTACTAGAATGCCCCTGCTTAGCAAAATCTTAAAGTATAAATAATACTGAATTCCTGGAGGTTTTGCAGAGATTAGTGTCACAATCAAGGATCTGAATGATGAAGGGGTGGTGATTCACACCACATACTCATTCAACTTTCCTAATTGGCCTGTGCAGAAAACAGATGGATCTTGGAGGAGGACAGTAGATTATCATAAACTTAATTAGGTTATGACTCGAATCACAGCTAATGCCCCAGATATGGGGTCATTGCTTGAGCAAATCAACACATCCTGCTGTATTTTGTATTCAGACATTGACCAGGCAAATGCTTTTATCTTAATTGCAATTGGTAAGGACCAACAGAAACAGTTTGCTTTCAGCTAGCAAGGCCAGCAATATACCCTCACTGTCCTGTTTCAGAGGTATATCATCTCTCCAGTCCTATGTCATAATATTGTCAGGAAGGACTTTGATTGTGTCATCCACCCACAAGACATCACCCTGGTCCATTATATTGATGATATCATGTTGATAGGACCTATCCAGCAAGAAGTAGCAAAGACTCTAGACGTATTGGTAAGACATTTGCATGAGAGAGGATGTGTATTAGTCAGCCAAAGAGATGCTTATGGTAAACACCAGAAATATGTTGGTCTTTATAAAGGGTATTTATTTGGGGTGGAAGCCCTCAGTTACCAGGACATAAAGCATAAGTTTCTTTCCTCACCAAAGTCTGTTGCTACATGTTGGAGGAAGGCATCTGCCGACGTTTGCCAGGGTTCAGGCTTCTTGGGTTCCTCTCTTCCCGCGGCTTCATTTCTCTCTGGGCTTAGCTCCTTTGTTCCTTTCAGAAGGTCAGCTGTAGAATATGAGGCTCTCTAGGCTTTGCGTCTCTCCACAAGGCCAGCTATGGAACTGTCAGGTGAACAGCTCTTCTCTATCCCGGGGCCTTCCTGCTTACCTCACGACAAAGCTCCTCAGTCTGCTTGCCTCCCCGGGCCCTAGCATCAAAACTCCAACATCTGAACTGCTCTCTCTGTCTTTTACCTTGCCTTTTATATTTCATTCCCCCACCTACCAAGGGATGGGGCTCAATGCCCTACTGATGTGGCTCAGTTAAAGCCCTAATCATAACTTAATCATGCCCAGATTCGCAGACCAGTTTACAAGCATGTGTGTGTGTGTGTGTGTGTGTGTTTGGAATTCATAATTACATAAAACTGCCAAATGGGTAAACTCCAGTGTCTGAATTCCAAAAATACATTACAATATTCAAAAAACCTTAAATCAGTAACAATGCAAGTACAAAGTCATATCATAATCAGTTTAAAGAAATACAATTTGTCTTGGGGCAAAGTCCTGTCTGCTATAGAGCTCTGAAACTTACAAAATGATTTAACTGCTTCCAATACACAAATGGAAAGACAAAGTATAAACATTTTCATTATTATAAGGAGAAATTGGGATGTTAAACATGAATCATGGAACCTCTACAGTGCAGTAAATCTGGAGGGCATCCTCCATTTGATTTCAAAGTCTGAAAGTCATTCTTAAGATGATGGTTTCTTCTCCTTGTTGCAACATGGGGACTCACCCTTTCCACAGGCTTGCCCAATGGCCATTTTCTTGGTTCCACCCTCATCAAGCATCTGGGTGTTGACCAAGCTCTAGACCTCACCCTCCAAGAGTGTTGGGGTGATTGCCACACCTTACCCAAACTTTGGGTTAGAGTCTTAGCCCCCCTAGTACAGTGAGGTGAAGACAGCATTCCCTCTAACCTTTAGCAAAGAGGTTCAACCCTCTCAGAGCAAAAAGTCGACCACCTGGCCTTCCCTAACATTTGGCATGCAGGTTCAACCCTCTCAGAGCAACAAGTTGACCATGTGGCCTTCTCTAAGACATGGGGGACAGGAGCACCCCTCTCAGACCTATGGGGTGATGACCTTAAGTGCCCTAATCTTTGAAGAATGTCCTCCACCCTCCCTATACCCTGGGGCAAGAAACTCTTCCTGAACATCAGGTGGGAACATCCACCCCTTTCAACTGCTGGGGCAAACTTACCCTCTCTCTACACATGGGTGGGATTCCTCTCTTGGTCCAAGGTGATATCTTAATTCCAGATCTCAGTTTCGATGGTTTTCTTCTTAAAGCTGTTTCTCCTTCCATCTTTCCTTTCCGTATCTTATTTTGTCCAAGCTGACAGTGGTTTTGTTCATACAACTCTCTCAAAAACTTTGTTGGTTTAGCAAGCAGGAAGCAGAGGTCCAAGCCAGCAGACAGTAAATCTTTCCACAAGTCTTTCCCAGATAACTGCATCTTCAATTCTGATTTACAAGTTCCAGGTTTAGCTAAGTCTTCAAATGGGGTACTTTCATCTGGAAAATTGATTTCCAGAAACTTGGAAATACCAGAAAATGGTTGTCTTTATAAAGGGTATTTATTTGGGGGTAGAAGTCCACAGTTACCAGGCAATAAAGCATAAGTTTATTCCCTCAACAAAGTCTGTTGCTACATGTTGGAGCAAGGAAGTTGAAAATGTTTGCCAGGGTTCAGGCTTCTTGTGTTCCCCTCTTCCCGGGGCTCTATTTCTCTCCCAGCTTAGCTTCTTTGTTTCCTTCACAAGGTCACCTATAGACTATGAGGTTCCCTAGGCTTTGTTTCTCTCCACAAGGCCAACTGTGAAACTGTCAGGTGACTGTCTCATCTCTATCCTGGGGCCTTATTTCTTTCTCACGACTAAGCTCCTCGGTCTACTCAACTCCCCGGCCACCAGCATCAAAACTCCAACATCTGAACTCTCTCTGTCTTTTGCCTTGCCTTTTATATTTCATTTCACCAGCTGCCAAGGGGTGGGGATGAACACCTTACTGACAAGGCCCAGTTAAAGCCCTAATCTTAAATTAATCATGCCCAGATTAGCAGACCAGTTTATAAGCATAATGTAATATATATATATATGTAATATATATATATATTACATTATTCATAATTACATCAAACTGCTGAATGGCTACAGGATTGGAGATAAATCCAACAACAAAAAAGTGGCCTTTAGCATTGGTGAAATTTCTGGGTGTTCAGTGGTGTGGGGCATGTCAAGTTATCCCTTTTAAAGTGAAGGATAAGCTCCTATATCTGGATCCTCCTATGAGCAAAAAAGAGGCACAGTGCTGAATTTGTCTCTCTGGATTTAAGAGGCAACACATTCTTCATTTGGGTGTGCTACTCCAGCCCATTTACTGATTGATTAGTAATGCTCCTAGATTTTTGGGAGGGCCAGAATAAGCAGAGGCTTTGTGACAGGTTCAGGCTTCTGTTTAAGCTGCACTGCCACTTGGGTCATGGGATCCAGCAGATCCAATTGTGCTTGAAGTTTCAGTGGCAAATAGAGATGCTGTCTAGAGTCTTTGGCAGGTCCCTATAGGAGAATCACAATATAAACCCTTAGGATTTTGGAACAAAGCCCTGCCATGCTCTGCAGATAACTACTCTCCTTTTGAAAAAGAGCTTTTAACTTACTGCTGGGCCTTAGTAGAGACAGAATTCTTAAACATGGGCAATGAAGTTACCATGAGAACTTAGTTGCTTATCATGAGCTAGGTATTGTCTGACTTACCAAGCCATAAAGTTTGGCATGCACAGCAGCATTCCATAATAAAGTGGAAGTGGTAAATATGAGATAGGACTCAAGCAGATTTTGAAGGCACAAGTAGGTTACATGAAGAAGTAGTCCAAATGCCCCTGCCATGTTATCTTCTCTTTCCTATCCCACAGCTTTGGCCTCTTGGGGAGTCACTTACAATCAGTTGATTGAGAAAGAGAAAACTCATATTTGGCTAACAGATGGTTCTGCATGATATGCAAGTACCACCCTAAAGTGGACAGCTTCAGCACTGAAGTGCCTTTCTGGGACAGCCCTGAAGTACAATGGTAAGGGCACATTCTCCCAGTGGGCAGAATGAGCAGTGCACTTGGTTGTTCATTTTGCTTGGAAGAAGAAATGGCTGGAGGTGTATTTGTACACTGATTCATGGGCTGTTGCCAAAGTCTTCTCTGTATGGTCTGAGATTTGGAAGGAATGTTATTGGAAAATTGGAGACCAAGAGGTCTAGGGAAGAGCTATGTGGATAGACCTTTCTGATTGGGCAAAAAAAACCTGAAAATATTTATGTCCTATGTGAATGCTCACCAGAGGGTGACCTCAGCAGAGGAAGCTATTAATAATCAAGTGGATAAAATGACTCACTCTGTGGATAATGTTCAGCCTCTCTCCCCAGCTACTCCAGTCATTGACCAATGGACTTATGAAAAATGTGGCAATGGAGGTTGGGATGGAGGTTATGCATGGGCTTATCAACATGGACTTCCCCTTACCAATGCTGCCTTGGCTATAACCACTACTGAGTACCCAATCTGCCAGCAGCAGAGACCCACACTCAGACTAGATATGGCAACATTCCCTGAGGTGATCAGCCTGCTACCTGGATGCAGTTAGATTATTTTGGATCACTTCCATCATGGAAAGGGAAGTGACTGGTTTTAAGTGGAATAGACATATGCTGTGGATATGGATTTGTTTTCTCTGCACACAATGCTTCTGCCAAAATTACCATCCATAAATTTACTGAATATCTTATCTACTGCCATGCATTGAACACAGCATTGTTTCTGATCGTGGAACCAATTTCACAGAAAATGGTGTGTGGAAATGGGTATGTGCCTATACAATTCACTGATCTTACCATGTTCCCCATTATCCTGAATCAGATGGATTGACATAATAGTGGAATGGCTTTTGGAGAATCAATTATCGCACCAACTAGGTGGCAATATCTTGCCAGGTGGTACAATGTTCTCCAGGGGGCTGTGTATGCTTTAAATCAGTTTCTATTCTGTGGTGCACTTTCTCCCATAGCTAGGATCCATTGGTCCAGGAATCAAGGTGTGGAAATGGGAGTGGCACCTCTTATTATTACCCCAGTGATCCACTAGGAAAATTTTTGCTTTGTGTCCCTGCAACCTTAAGCTTTGCTGATGTACAAGTCTTATTCTAAAAGGAGGAGTGCCTCCATCAAGAAGCAAAATAGTGACTCCATTGAACTGGAAGTTAAGACTGCCACCTGGCCAATTTTGGCTCCTCTTATCTCTAAATATACTGGGAAAGAAAAGAATTACTGTACTGGTTGGGGTGATTGATCCTAACTATCAAGGGGAAAGAGGAAGGCATCTACATAATGAGGGTAAAGAATAATTTGCCTGGAATACAGATCCTCTAGGGCATCTCTTAGTACTGGCATAGCCTCTTTTTAAAGTCAATGGAAAATTTCAATAACCCAATCCAAGCAGGAATAACAATGGCCAAGAATCTTCAGAAATAAAGTTTGTTTCACCCCACAAGATAAAGAACCATGGTTAGCTGTGGTGCTTGCTGAGGGTAATGAGAACATGTAATGGGTAGTGGAAGATGGTAGTAGTAAATATGAACTTTGACATTGTGACAAGTTACAGAAATGAGGACTGTAATTGTCATGAATCTTTTTTCCTTGATTTGTTATGAGTATGAGTGTATAAGCACATAAAACAAATATCTTTGTTTTCTTCCCTAATACTTTCCCTTATTATATGACAAGTTGTATTAGTTTCATGTCATAATATTTTATGATGTCAAGTTTAAGAGTCAATATTACCCAAGTGTTTGTACCTATTCAGAAGGGAATTGATGTGTTTCAATTGTATGCAGGAGAGTTGAATATTCTTACGCAGAAATATAGATAGATAGATAGATAGATAGATAGATAGATAGATAGATATAAATATATGCATGAATGTTGTTTTCACTTAGAGACTAAGTATGATTTAAGGTAATGTGTATTGTTACCAAGTTGACAAGGGGTGGACTGTGATGGTTAAGCTAATGTGTGAACTCAGCCAGGTAATTGTGCCCAGTTGTTTGTTCATGGAAACACTGTGTTAATTTTTATACAAGGACATTTTTGGATTTTAGTCATCAGTGAGGTTACTGCCATCATGGCTGATTACATCTACAACCAACGAGGGAGATTGCCCTCAGCTATGCATAACATTTTATCCAATCAGAGGAATGCCTTAAATTGAGAAGGGATTTCAGCATTCAGAGAGAATTTCTCAGCTTGCCTTTGGAGAGCCAACAACTCCCAGGATCTCATAAAACCTTCATCAGACTTTCATTCTAGTCCCTGGCTTGCAACCTGCCTGTGGAATCTGAATGTGTGCATCCCCATGGTCATGTGAGAGAATTTTATAAAATCTCATACTATTTACAGATATCTCCTGTTGATTCTGTTACCCCAGATAACCCTGACTAATACAGGAGTATAAACTTGATGGAATATTATGCAATGGTAAGAAGAAATAAAGTCTTGAAATAGATGACAGCATGGATGAACCTAGAGGACATTATATTGAGTGAAGCAAGACAGACTCAAAATGACAAATACTGTATGATTTCCCTTTTATGAAATAAATATATTATATGAAATATGAATATGGGTAGAATTGTATACATAAGACCATTTTTCTTTGAAGATGGAGAAATGTAAGCTAATACTAAAAATGTCAATATCAGACAAAATAGCACATTATACTCAGTGAAAGAGATCAGACACTACTACTATTGTATGAGTCCATTTATATGAAATGTAAATATAAATCAATTAATAAAGATGAAATAAGATTTGTGTTTATGTATATCTGAGGAAGGTATGTTAAGGGTTGTGGACACTTTTTTTGGAGTGATGAAATTGCTCTAAAATTTTTGTGATTATACTAAAAGCTATTGAATATACACTTTGGATCACCAGCTATATACAGTGGGGGAAGCATAGAGAAACTGAGAGGTGAGAAAATTTCTTGTTTGTTGTTTATTATTGAAATAATGAAAATGCTCTAATAATGATTGAGGTGATGAACACACAACTGTGTGATTATGCCAAGTACCATTGATTGTACACTTTGGATAAATTGTATACTTTATTAATATCTATCAATAAAATTAATTTGTTTAAAGAAAAACAAAGCAGGGGTGATCCCCAGGGCCCAAGAGAGATCCAAACACTTTAAGGAAGGTGCACATCACCATTAAATCAGCTCCTCATTTGTGGGCCTTACCTTGAAATATATGGTATCCTATCTCCCCAGTGGAACAGAGGTAAACTATTTTTTATTTTCCCTATCCATGGTTCTTCTACCCTTTTTATTTGAACCTGTAATTAGCACTATACCCTTTAAATATATGTTCCAGAGACCTAAATTATTGTTTGTTTCATGTGCTTGTTGAGCTCTGAATATCAGCAGAGTTGCAGCTAAAACCTAGCCTCCAGTTCATCAAACTCACCCAGGACAATGAACAAAATGATGGTGATGGACAACTCCCATCCCAAAAAGCCAATAGTATGTATAACTGCAAACAAAACAGTCCTTCTACTAGCTCTCTTTCAATTGACATTTACATCCCTGGATTACCCTTTTCAGCCACAATCTGATTTATAAACCAGCTGCTACTTACTATAATGTGTAACCATCAAATCTATCCATTTCTACACTTCTACAGTCAAGTTAATTAAAACTTCTACATACATTAAGTATTAGTACTCCACAGGCCTCCTATCTCCTAATAATCTATACTCTAAGTTTTAACACTGTCATTCTGTGAACTGAAATGGATGTATGTCACTATTTTAGGGTTGTGGGAATGTGGTGAAGCATGGGGAAAATGTAATTAATGTAACCTATGGACTATAGTTAATGACAATACTGTAATATTCTTGCATCAATGCCAAAGAGGTACTGTTATTAATAGGGGGTATGGAAAAATATGCCAAATATATGCTATGGACCATAGTTAGTGCTAATATTCTGATGATATTATCACATAATATGTAACAAATGTTCCACCATGGTGTGGTGTTGGTGAAGGGGTTTGTATGGAAATTTTATAAATGTGCATGATTATTTTGTAATTTCACAACTTCTGTAATGAATATACAAACACACACACACACACACACATAGTTCCTTCCATTTAACCCCATAAGATATAATCCCCTCTCACTCTGAAGCAAAGCAAGCTTACCATAACAAAATCCTCAAGATTAAGGAATGAGCAAACATATGGGGGAAATACAACCATGGACCAAAGCAGACTTATTGCTGTTGTAACAGAAGAAATTTTAACATTGATATAAAGGTAGTGCTTACCCAAGAGATTATTTGGTGAGTAGGAGGAAAGAATAAGTGGAGCATTGGGCATTTTTTGGAATTTGGGCACTGGAATTATTCTGCATGAAAGCACAAAGACAATATAGGTCATTATACATTTTGTCAAATACTATAAAACTGTACATTCAAATGTGTAAACTATAAGGTAAACTATAGACCTTCAATAATAGCAATGCTTCAATATTTATCCATTAAGTGTAACAAATGAAAAACAATAATGTAAGATGTTATTAATAGGGGAAAACATAGGAAGAGGAGGGGTGGGCATGTGTGCATTCTCTATACATTTGATGTAATGTTTATGGAATCAAAACTTCTCCATAAATAATAGTTACTATATGGGAAAATCATATAATGAAAAAGGGGGCATTACCACCCTAGGTGAAATGCAAAGGACAATAAGGGTATACTGTGAACAATTGTATGCCAATAAATTAGAAATTGTGGAGGAAATAGACAAATTCTTTTAAACATCCTAACTAACTACATTGATGCAAGAAAAAAAGTAGATCTCAACAAAGAAATTACTAGTAAAGAAATTGGATCAGTAATCAAATACCTACTAACAAGGAAAATCCCCAGACCAGATGGCATCACAGGGGTATTCTAGAAAACATTCCAACAAATCTTAACTCCATTTCTGCTCAAATATTTCCAAATAAGTAAAGAGAAAGGGACACTCCTTAATTCATACTAAGGTGCCATCATGCTCATGCCAATGTCAGATAAAGATACCACAAAAAAAGAAATCTACAGTTCTATATCTATTTTGAGTACAGATGAAAAGGGCATCAACAAAATACTAAGAAATTTAATCCAACAGCCTTTTGAAAGAATTATAAGCCAGGATCAAGAGGGATTTATCATTGTTAAACACAATTGGTTCAACAAAAGAAAATCAATTAATATAATATATCACATTAACACAATGAAGGAAAAAATTACACCTGATCATCTCAATTGATGTGGAAAAGGCATGTGGCAAAATCCAATACACCTTCTTGAAAGCAAAACATTCATAATATTGGGAATAGAAGGAAAGTTCCTTTTTATGATAAAGGGCATATACAAAAAGCCCACAGTCAATGTCTTACTTAATGGTAAAACTTTCCCTTTATTATCAGGAAAAGGCAAGAATGCCCATATCACCATTACTATATATTTTATTGGAAATTGTTGCCAGAGCAATTAGGCAAGAAAAAGATGTAAAAGTTGTCCAAATTTGAAAAGAAGAATAAAAAATATCCAATTTGCAGATGACAGGATCTTTTCTACAGAAAATCCTGAAAAAATCCACAACAATGTTCACAGAGCTAATAAATGAATTTAGTGAATTGTTGGGGCCCAGCATGCAACATGCAAATCAGCAGTGTTTATATACGTAAGTAATGAAAAATTGGGAGTAGAAATTTTAAATATCTAGTCACTATACCGACTAAAAAATCAAATGTATAAGAATTAATCTAAACAAATATGTGAGGGACTTGTACACAGAAAACAATGGAACACTGTTAAACAAAATTTAGAAAGACATATGAATTGTAGGACTTTCTCTATACATATTGGAAGACTAAATATCTTTAAGATGTCAGTCCTATCCAAAACAGTTTATAGATTTAATGCAATACAAAAAAAAATTCCTACAGTCTTCTTTGCAGAAATGGGAAAACTAATCATCAAATTTATATGGAAGGGTAAGGGGTCCCAAATAACTAAAGCTACCTTGAAAATGAAAAATGCTTTTCCAGGATTCATGTTTCTCCTCATCTTATAACTTTTAATGAAGCCATAGGAATCTAAACAAGAACAGGAAATTGTCCTGAATGATGTAGCAGTGACAGATACAAGACATTATATATCTTGTCATAATTTACAAAATTGTGCAGGAGAGTTTACACTATAATCCAAACTTAGTATCAATGCTCCAATACATGTTTCTCAATTGTAACAAATGTATCACACTAATAAAGGATGTTGTTAATGTGAGAAAGTGTGGGACGGGTAGGGAGTGGGACATATGGGAATTCCCATATGATTTTTTATCATCAATTATGTAATCTAAGTATCTTTAAAAAATAAAAAAATAAAAAATTTAAAAAAGCCAGAACAGATATATAGAGTAAAGAAATCAAATGAGAGCTCAGAAATCAACCTACACATTCATGGCCAACAGATTTTTGACAAGGGCATAAAAGCCACTCAAGTGAGAAAGAATAATCTTTTAACAAATGGTACTTGAAAACTGGAACTTCATTTTCAAAATAAAAAATGAAGATGGACCCTTAATTTACATTTTATACAAAAATCAACTGCAAATTGATCAAAGATTTAATTATAAGAGTCTGAAATATCATATTCCTAGAATAAAATATAGTGAAACATCTTCAGAACCATGTGTTATGCAATGGTTTCTTAGCCTTTAATCCCACAGAAAAAGCAACAATAGAAAAAAAAATAGATAAATGAGACTTCATCAAAATTAAAAATATTTTTGCCTTAGCAATAACATTACTGTAAAATGGCAACCTACAAAATTTGAGAAAATATTTGAAAATCACTATTCAAAAAATGGTTAATATCCAGAATATATTAAAAAAACCCTCAATTTAACAACAAAAAGACAAATAACCCAATTAAAATTGGGCCAAAGTCTTGAATAGATTTGTCCCCAAAAAGATGTACAAATAGTGAGAGATCACATTAAAAGATGCTCAAAATCATTAGTTGTTATGTAAATGCAAATCAAAAACACAATGAGATACCATTTCACGTAAATACTAAGGAAAACAAAATGGGAAATACAGTTTGTAAAGGTTGAGCAGAAATAGGAACAATCATTCATCGCCAGTGGCAATGTAAAATGTTGGCGCCATCATAGAAGACAGTTTGGCCCTTCATCAGAATGCTAAGTATAGAACTACTATAGGGCCCAGAAATACCACTAATTGTTATTTACATAAAAGAATCAAAAGCAGGGACTCAAACAGATATTTGCACACCAACGTTCATAGCAGCATGATTTACAATTGTCAAAAGATGGAAGCATCCCAAGTGACCATCATTAGATGAATGGCTAAACAAAACGTTGTATATACATACAAAGGATGATTATTCAGCACCAAAAAGGCATGAAGTCTTGAAAAATTCAAAAACATTGATGAATCTTGAAGACATATTAACGAGTGTAATAAGCCAAACACAAAATGAATAAGCAAATTGTTAGTGTCAGTATCTAGAATACTGAATACAAGTGGATGGGGTGGGGATAGAGAATGGGAAGTTAAGCCTTAAAATGTACAGGGTTCATATTTGGAATGATGGAAATAACTTGGTAATGGATTGTTCTGATAATAGAACACCATAGCGAATGTAATTAACAGCACTGCAATATATATGTGAATATGATTAAAAGGGGAAATTTTATGTTGTAGATATGGTAACAGAATAAAATTATTTTTAAAAAATCCATGGAATTACTCTACACACAACAATGAACACTTTTACCATGTAGTATAGTTAGTAGAACAATTATTAAAATGACATATTAATTGTAAGAAATGTTCCACACCAATGAAAGTTGTAGTTTTTGGAATGTTATATGGAAATTCTGTATTTTGTGCATGATTATTTTGTAAATCTCCAACTTCTCTTATAAAAAATATATAATTTTTTAAAATACTGTTTTTATTTTTAAAGAAGCTTTAGATTACATAAAAGTTAAATAAAAAATATGGGGGATTCCCAGACACCCCAAACCCTACCCTCCAACACTTTCTCTCATTAACAACTTTCATTAGTGAGATACACTTGTTAAAATTGATGAACACATATTGAAGCATTCTACTAACCAAGGACTATAGTTTACATTATAGTTTACACTTTGTACCACACAATTTTATAGGTGTTGACAAAATGGATAATGGCCTGTATTTGTCACTTCAATATCATGCAGGACAATTCAAATGTCTCCAAAATTCCCCCATGTTACACCTATTCTTTCCTTTCCCTCCCCTAAGAAATTTTCTTCCACTGCCATTATATCAGGCATACAAATTCTTCCATTGCTAGAATAATAGTAAGTCTACTTTAGTCTATAGTTGCATTCCACCCTTAAGTTTGTTCTTGAGGATTTAAGGATCATGATGTCCACTCTTCTGATTGAGAGCGGGCTTATATCACATGAAGCAGATGGCTGAATATGTCTTGCTTGCAGTTGTAGATACTTTCTGTTTTTTGGAATGTGTATTGTCCATCATCATCCTTTTGTTAGTTGTCCTGGGTAAGTTCAATGAATTGGATCGAAAGTGTTGCAACTCTGTTGAGATTCAGGGCTCAACTGGCATATGAACTGAGCAAAGATTTAAGTCTCTGGGACATATATTTAACAAGTATGCTAATTATAAGATCAATTAAAGGGAGCAGAAGAGCTATGTGTATGGAAACAGTAAATGAGTCTATGTCTGTTACATTGGTGAGCAAAAAGTCCAAAGAAAGCACACTGCAATGGTGCCAATTTCCTGAGATTGTCTGCCTGTTTATGGTATCTAGAAATCTCTATAGCCCTCAGAAACTCAGCTGTTTGAGGCACTGTTTACTGTGGCAGTCAATGAGATCCAGCTGAGACATGCATAAGCAAAACCTGTGAATAACCTCCTGACACACTGAAATTTTTAGTCATAAAAATTCATTTGTATTTAATGTTTCCCCCCTTTTTTCAAGGTCTTTTTCTATATGCTTTGTTAAGCCACACTTGGAAATAATCTCTCAGTGTCAGGGAGGCTCAAACCCAGGAGTAATGTCCCATGCCAGTGTGAAGGTTGTACATTTATATGCTGTTATTGGTTTATAGAAAGGCCACATTTGAACAACAAGGTGGCTTTCAGGAGGTAACTAAAGAATATTTTAAATTAAAAAATAAAATGTTGATGTGAAACCATCAACATGGTGAAATAACATATCCTCTAGAAAGTTTCCCCTAAGAATCAACTAATAAAAGGATGAATCACCATTGCTTAGATCACTGGAGAATGATAGAGAATGGAGAAGGACTCCATATATGCTGACTCAAAGTGAAAAAATTCAGGTAGGGGATTTACATCCCAGACATGGCAGTCCACACCCCTCATCCTCACTGGGCTTCATGGCACAGAGACAGCCCAGTTGGGTTCATCCTTTCATAGATGCAGACTATCAAGACACTCATAGCAATATGTAAGAAACCCACACAGTATGTCTCTCAGGTAGAGAGACTGAAGTCTACATAAGCCTAAGATGGAATACGAACAGCAAAAGAATGCCACATATAAAATGGCTTCAAAGAAAAAAGAGAGATTGGCAGAAGATTGGGCAAGAGGCACACATAATCAATCCAGTTTCTGTTTGCTGAACAACCTAAATGCAAAATAAACCTTTCTGGATTGTCCCAATCTGGCTCCATCGAGTGATATACACTTATATGAAATAAACCAGAATCAGAAAACCACATGGACAAAAAAATGGGGAGGGGGGACTGAGCCACTCGATGGAAAGATGGATTTCAGAACTGAAAACTATAATAAAAGGGAACATTGATATGTTGAGTGAAATTAAGCAAATCACAGGAACTTGGGAGAAAACACTACATGTGTAAAAAATAAACAGAACAGATGCAGATACCCAGTGAAAAATGAGAGGAAAGGATGCACTCTCCTAGAAATGAAGCAATTGCTCATAAAAGGGCAATTTTAAAAATTGAACTACATAACTAAGGCAAGATTTGGGCACAGAAGAGCTCAGAATATATGAATAGTTAAATGAGGTTATGCTGAAGGTCCGGAAAAGATGGAATAAGAATCAAAGAAGAACTTTAACAAAAGCCAATCAGCAATTAAATTCTATACATAAGGGCTAAAACAACCTTCTGTATTAACACATTAAAATATTCCAAATCCCAGTCATCAGCAAAAAAATACAAGCCATATTAAGAAATGGGAAAATATGGCTAAGTCAAAGGAACAAATAAAAATTTCAAAGAAGACACATAATTTGGAACAAAAAGTCCAAAAATTGTAAACAAATCTCCTATATCAAGTCAAGAAGATGAAGGAAAATATGCGCAGAAATAAATCAATGGTGGATATAGAGCTGAAGGATATTAAGAGGAAAATGTGTGAGCATAAAGAAGAATTTGAAAGTTTAAAAAACAGAAATCATGGGATGAACGGCAGAAAATTGAGATTAAAATACAGTAAATTCATGCAATATTTGTCTCTTTGTGTCTGACTTATTTCAGTAAACTTAAGGTCCCAACGTTCATCCATGTTGCTAAATGTGTCAGTACTTCATTCCTTCTTACAGCTGAATAATATTTCATCATATGTATATAACACATTTATTTATCCATTAATCTGTTGATGGATACCTGGTTTGCCTCCCTCTTCTGCAACTGTGAATAATGCTGCTATGAACATTGGTAGGATTATATCTGTTCATGTACATGATTTCAATAAATCTGGATATATACCTAGTAGTAAGATTGTTTGATCATATGGCAATTGTATGCTTTGCTTCCTGAGAAATAGCATAACTGTCCTGAACAGTGGCTGCAGTATTCTACATTGCTCCCAGCAGTGAATGAGTGTTCCTATTTCTTCACATCCTCTCCAACACTTGTAGGATTCTGTAAATTATTTTTAATTTTTGATTTTCAATATTTAAAAGAACAATCATGCATAACATAATAGAATTCCCATATATTGCCCCACTGCCAAAACCTTACCTTGTGTATCATATTTGTTGTGAATGATGAAAGAACA
>JAQZBX010025798.1:0-29295 GCA_029593785.1 Cabassous unicinctus | reverse complement strand
TGGGGGGCGGGTAGAAAGCCACAACCGGACACATTTAAAATAGAAACCACCCACCAAAACCGCCCCAGCTGCCAGGATGCCCAAGTCCTCTGGATGCTGAGAAATGCCACTTTTGGCACACACAAAAAAGTATGCAAGCTATTATTTAAAAATGTGTAAAAATGCTATTTCTTTTTTTCTGTAAGATACTTGCGGTTTATAGTTATTTACAAATGTAAGCTTTGGTACAAGCTGACCTTTCTATAGTGCGCTGCATTGGTAAATGAAAAAAAAAATACGGGGCAAATGTTGGAGACCTTTCTTTGTAAATTGCCAGCATCAGCTTAAAAACTACTCTCTGTTACATATCGTACCATTTTAATCTATTCAACTTTCTTTGTACCTTCTGGCTGTATGCTCTCTCTTTTAACTTTTTATATTGTCATTTTATATTCAATTTCTGTGTATATAATGTAAAACCACAACTTTTGAATAAAATTTAGTTCCTGCAGCTTGATTTAAATAGAGAAATTTTACGGGCACCCGCGTCTATCCAGATGTATGTACTTTAAAGAACTACCAGACAAAAATAAAGAAAACGAAGCAAGCAATGCACTATTAATTATACATTTTGATGTTCAATCATTACTACTGTACATTTTGGTTCACACAATTAAATCCACTGTTTTCTCAAATGTAAAATAAACCCACACGCAGTTCTCGATTTACCTGCATTGTCATGTCTTTGTTATTTTGCCTGGGAAATGCTCTTTCAGTGGCTGGAGGGTGGCTCAGGCGGCCAGCGGTAAGTGGTCTATTCGGAATTACCTCTTAGTGACTTGTGTGCCAACATGGTTCGTTCAAATAAGGATTGCATTTTTTAAAAGCAGTAGTTAAAATTCTGGACACCACGGGGTGCCAAGGAGAGCTGGGTGTCGCCGTCTCGCACCCGCTGGCTCGGTGCCTCCTCGGGCGAGGCCTTGCGCACACCTGGAAAACACTCAGCTCTCCTTCATGTGCGGCAGAGACGGACGATGGGGCGGGGGAGGCGGGGGCTTTGCTCCAGCAGCAGAGACCCCCAGGGCCTCGGAACCGGTTTGGCCTTGCCTCCGAGAGGCGGGCCTGGCTTCTGAGCCTTCAAGTGGACGTGTTGGCTGTGCACTGCGCTGGCTGCCCTGTCGTGGCATCTGGGCCGTCTCGCTTGTGCTGCCCTCACTGCTGGTTGCAGCTAGGCCATTGAGGGGCTGCCCACGCCCAGGACCCTCGTCGTCGGAGGCTCGTGGCAAGCAAGCTCGGCAAGTCCGGGATCGGCTGCTTCACTCTGTGTTGAGGGGATCCTTGAAGTGAGGCCTGTTGCCATGCTTCATTTTCCCCGGGAGGAATTGGTGAGCAGGGATATTCCCTTTTCCACCTTTTACTTACATTTTCATGCAGTTATATCCTGATAAAGGTTAGCATGGACACCGCTAAGCTCAGAGCAGCGGAGCCACTGTGATGCTGTACTTATTCCGCCATCATTGCCCCGTGACGTGGGGCAGGCTCTGTCTCTGTTTCTGATTTTAGGAGACGCGGTGGGTCCAGGCGGGGTGGGCTTGCAGTCGCTCGCCCTGAGGCGGCAGAGTGTCAGGGAGGCTGGCTGCGTTTTTCTGACGTTTTTCGTTGGTAAATAGCCATGTCCGTCGACATTTCATCCAGTTACTGGATGATCGTGTGCTCCGGGCTCACGGGGGATGAGGAGGGCAATGGCGTGGCGCGGGGTTGTTGCGTCCCAGTCCTTGGGAGTCGCCTTTCTCTTGCCACAAGCCCACGAGTCCAGGATTGTGTGACTTTCGCCCCGATAGTGAGAGTGCGATGCCACAGGCGGGTGGCATGGCAGTGAGGAGGCTCCGAGGTGGAGGTGCTGGGCTCTGTCCTCGTGGGCAGCTGCTTGCTGCCCAGAGTCCATCATTGGTGGGCGGACACAGAATTCGGGTTTTCTGTGGGCCCTCTTTCCGCGGATCCACTGTCGCCAGGCTCCCTTGCCATTGATTGGACCCCCCAGCTGTCTCAGTTTGCGGGGGCTGCTATGACGTGACAGGATTTTCTTGACTTGTGGTTCTGGAGGCCGGGAGCCCCCATGCAGGGATGGGCAGGGCTGGCCTTTCTCCGGCCGCCCTCGGTCACAGGGTGGGCTCTCCTGGCATCTGCTCCGCTGCTGACTGCTGACTCCGGCTTCTCCCTCCACAACCAGTTTTCCTTTGCTTATCGGGCCGCCAGCCATGTGGACTAAGGCCCACCCGACGCAGTTCGGCCCACGCCTTCACTGATCTGCAGGGGCCTGTTTACAGAGGGGGTCATACCACAGGACACAGACGTAGACTTGACCGTGCCGCGGCTCAGTCCCCGAGAGCAGCTGGTGGCCGGAAGACCTGCTTGTCTTCATAATGGCCGTATTAGGCCGTCCCCCGAGCCAGGGGCGGTGGTCCGTGCTTCTCACACAGGCCCTGCCGGCCCACCCGGGGATCTGAGCAGGGCTCTAGCCCTTTCACCCCAGTTTCCAGAGGAAGAACCGAAGCACAGTAAGGGCGAGGAACTTGCCCAAGGCCAGAGCATCCCCATTGACGGGGGCTTTTGCCCCCAGCCCCTGCCCTTACCACCATCCCCCCAGGCTGGCAGGAGGCCAGGGCAGGGGTGAGGATTTCTGCTTTCACCCCGACAGAAGGAAGGGGCCAGTGCCGTTTCCTCTGGGCTGTGGGGCTGGGCTGGGAATTGGCCACGTGGAGCCCTCTGAACGGAAGCTGTGAAGGAGAGCAGGCGCTTGTCCTTCAAGCGGCCCCCCGCGATGGCCCACGCCGGATCGCAAAACACGATGGTTGTGTCTTTTGCTGGGTCTGGAAAATGAGTTGAGATGATGTTCATTGCAAGCTTGCAGCAGTTTCAATTAAAACAGGTACGTGCCTTGTGACACCGAAGCCCGAATTCTCTAGTACAGACCCAGAGGTTGAATAACGCAGGGACCAGGCAGACTCCGATAACTGAAGATTGACTTTCTGTGCATTTCCGCTTCCTTCGCAAGTGAAGGAACGTGCTCACCTTTCTCTTCCTCTCGTTTTGTGCATCCCAGTCCGTGGACTCCTCTGTTGCCCGGCAGCGACCCAGAGTGTTACTTCCTGCCCTCTGTTCCTCTGGAGGCCTCTTTTAGCCCAGGGCACAGAGCTGCAGCTCCTGGAGGGTACTGCCAGCTCCAGGAGGGTGCCAGCAGCTCCCGTAGGGTACCAGCAGCTCCTGGAGGGTACTGCCAGCTCCAGGAGGGTGCCAGCAGCTCCCATAGGGTACCAGCAGCTCCTGGAGGGTACTGCCAGCTCCAGGAGGGTGCCAGCAGCTCCTGGAGGGTATCACCATCTCCAGGAGGGTAACGCCAGCTCCGGAAGGGTGCCAGCAGCTCCCGTAGGGTACCAGCAGCTCCGGGAGGGTGCCAGCAGCTCCCTTAGGGTACCACCAGCTCTGGGAGGGTGCCAGCAACTCCTGTAGAGTACCACCAGCTCCAGGAGGGTACTGCCAGCTCCAGGAGGGTACCGCCAGCTCCAGGAGGGTACTGCCAGCTCCGGGAGTGTACCACCAGCTCCTGGAGAATACCAGCAGCTCCCAGCAGGTCCCAGAGGTTACCACTAGCTCCTGGAGTGTACTAGCAGCTCCTGGAGGTACCACCAGCTCCCGGAGGGTACCAGCAGCTTCCAGAGGGTACCAGCAGCTCCCGGAGGTACCAGCAGCTCCTGGACTGTACCAGCAGCTCCTGGAGGTACCACCAGCTCCTGGAAATACCAGCAGCTCCTGGAGGGTACCAGCAGCTCCTGGAGGTACCACCAGCTCCCGTAGGGTACCAGCAGCTTCCGGAAGGTACCAGCAGCTCCCGGAGGGTACCACCAGCTCCTGGAGGGTACCAGCAGCTCCTGGAGGTACCACCACACTGGGAAGCTGGCAGTCCTTCCATGCATTCTGGGAGGAGGCTGCACAGAGGTGAGGGGCTTCTCAGTCGGGCAGTTTTGTTTTTTAGGCTGTCAGCGTGCAAAGGCAAAACCACCCTGTTTTGCGTTTGTATTTGCAGCTTGACCTTTGGATTTAATAATTATTCCCATATTTTTTCCTTTAAAACATGGGAGTTTTAAAAGTTTGAAATTTCCCTTGGAATATGGTCAGTGCTCTTTGGTTCATATTTAAAAAGAGAAAGCCTGTGAGATAATGCATGACTGTGGTTTATGTAAGAGAAGCAAACTTTTGGGCAGTGTATACAGAAGGCATGATTACAAGCTTTACGATTTATGCCCCCACATTTCTGTATTTGATACTGTTAAAATATCTGATTATTGTTCTTTTAGTCTAAAGCTTGTCTAAACTACTTCTGGATTTCCAGAAGTCAGTAAAAATTTCTTTTTACTTATTTTGTTATTATTTTTCTGAAGATGATGGATACCTTTGGGAACTAATTATTGAATTGTATACTTAAAGATATTGAAAGGTAAAATCTTTTTTGAGAGCATTTTATTCCTTCAATAAAAGTGGTTTACTCATTGCAGAAAACCTGGACAGCAAAAAAATGTGAAGAAGAAAAGAAAAATTAACTTTTGTTTTCATCTAGAGAAAAATCAGTTAATATTTTGGTGCTAGACCCTTTTTCCCATATATTCACAAAATAGAGATCACGCTCCACATACTTTTGTACTTTGCTTTCTTTTCCTAGGAGTAGATAATACACATCTTCCCATTTCATTAAATACTGAGAACTTTTTTTTTTAAAGGTACTGGGGGCCAGGGATTGAAACTGGGACCTTGTAAGTGAGAAGCCAGTACTTGACCACTGAGCCACACTGGCTTCCCTGAGTTGGTTTTTTCATGTTTTGCTTGTTGTTTGTTTTTGTTTTTGATTTCAGGGGGCACCAGGAACTGAACCCGGGACCTCCCATGTGGGAGGCAGGCTATTAGCCTCTTGAGCCACATCTGCTCCCCGAGAACTTTTAATCTGATTAGGATGCACTATAATTAATCAATTCCCTTCAGTGGAATTTTCTAAAAGCCACATTACATTCTTTTCAACTTTTCACTATTACAAAGAGTATTCCACCACAATATTTTTGAATATTTCTGATTATTTCCTTAGCATGAATACCTAGAACTGAACTTTCTGTATCATTGTAAGATTTGGTACGTGTGGCCAAATTGCCTGGGGGGAGTTTGCACCAGCATACCCAGCATTGGCACAAGAATGGCCATTTCTGCCCACCTTTGCTTTGTGATCACCAGGTGTTATCTTTTGTTTCTGTTTTGGCCATTTTCACTACCTGGCCAATGCACTCTTGGTGTTTCAATTGATATTTTAATGCTTATTGTCCATTTATGCTGTCTAAAGAAAAGATTCAGAGCGTGCATGCTTCTTGGAGTACTTTCACAGGAATTATGATTTCCGTTAAATATGTTTTTGTTGAGACAGGCATTCTAGATGGCTGACCCATCTTCACAGACAACACAGCCCGGAGGAGAGAGAGGGCTAAGATCCCGCGGCTCCCGTGGGCCCAGGACCAGAGCAAGGAGCTGGTTTTCCAGGCCTCTTCTCCCATTCTGGTTCCCTTCATCGCCTCTCATTAAGATGCCCCATTTTCACATTGTCCAACTTCCTAATAGGGAGAAGAGTTCCAAATTCCATGGCTTCTGTTAGTAATTTACAGCCAATGTTGATTGGTAAAACAAAGCTAACCCTAAAACGAGCAGCCCTAGTAGGGCATGATTTGATCAGCTGGAGTGGGGCCTGTAAAAGAAAAACACTTGCATTAGAGTGAGAAGAAAAGAGAGAAACCACTTTGAAAACTGACTCCAGACACAGACCTCGTCCCCTGCCGGTCTGCTGCAGAGTTACAGTGCGAAGGTCTTTCTAGGGAGAGCCCAGTGCTGCTGAGCCAGGTTTCTGCGGGCAGGAACGCAGAGGCCAGCGCCAGGCAGAGGAGACCACGAAGGGGCGCCGCCTCGGCAGCAGCTAGGGTCAGGGAGTGCCGACAGCACTGGGGAGCCTTTCTCCTTCGTGGCGACCCAGGAGTGTTCTTCAGCAACAGCTGTTGAGAAGCTGACCCACCGCTCGTCTAAGTCTCACGAGAGCACCTGCAGTTTGCTCTGACTGGCGTGTGTCGTTTGTCGATGTGTTGGGGTGTGATTTACTCCCACTGGTTGAACAGGTAGTAGAAGCAGTGGGCTCACATGTCCGACCATATTTTGTTAAAAACATTTGCTACATGGCACACGTATTTAAATAGAAACTGAACAAGTGGTTTTCTGGTTGGAAAATGCCCTGTTGAAAGATGTGTTTCAACGGAGGCCTTTGAGACAGAGAGTGTTTCAAGCAAACCTGCAATTCCAGGAACATTTTCCTCCGAAAGCTTGTTTGAGCCAAAAGAACATTAGTAGAAAGGGGCTGGGACAGTCACATTAGGGCCAGCAGCGTGTAGGACGTGTAGATAATGAGGACTATCCCGTTCTGTGCGACCGGGACCGTTCAGCAAGTTCTTGCGGTCAGCTCGCACGCAGCCGGGTTTCCCAGAGGAGCTACAGAGCTCCTGCTCGCTCCCACGAAGGAAACGGTGTTCGCCTTTCAGTAAATTTTTATGCATTTATGCCTGTTTTCAGAGTAATGTTTCTGTTTTTCTCCAACGGACTGAAACTAAGAACTTCCTTTTCTCTTGTTAGAACAACAAAATATGAGAGTGTATGATAAGTGCACTATCTGATATTAAAACTAAGAAAGGTGGGGATTTTTGACTTGTGCAGTTTAAAATTATACATTGAATTGTATCTCTGAGCGATCACTTTCCGCTACCTATCCCGTGCCAGCGTGCCCAATTTATATTGATTAATGATTGATCAATTAGTCATTATGCTTATCAATTTCAACTTTTGACTTAAAGTCATTAAAATTATGGAAAGTAAGTATTTAGTTATGCTTTGATTTGTTAACTTTAAAAGACAGTGGTCCTTAAATGCCTTCATTGCATTTGCAGCACATTTGTTTATAAACTGGTGATATCCGACGCCCGCTTTCAGAGCTGCTTGCTCTTCTTTTGGGTAACCTTGCGCTTACTCCTTTAGAGCTGTGGAATTTGCAAATCGTTAACTTGGATGCTCAGAATTCCAGGATGGTGAGCTCAAGTATTGGTCTTGTATGATGGAATCCTGGGTTTTGCATCGTTGAATGGCATGAAAAATGACCATGCCTCAACCATGGGCCCTAGCCGTATTGATTGGGATGCATCCCACTTTCCACCACTCTCTTCACCAGTTAGTGGAATCCAGCAGCATTAACTTCGGCAATAATCTGCAGGCAGCAATCCGACAGAAAGGACTTGTCCAAGCCTCGGATTTCTAGGACACATATTGGCAATCCTTTTTACGGTGATCGTTTTCTTCCAGTTCTAAGGACAGCGATCCTGTATGGCATCTTATTTGCTGCCATGGAAGACAATGAAAGCTGGCAGAGAGGCTCAGCAAGTCCACCTCTCCAGCTTCCAAGAGGAAACAAATGCATTTCTAAACAGGAGTCACAAAGGTATACGCTTCTAGATAACCTCTCACTTTTCTTAAAGTTTCAGCTTCAGTTAAAGCATCCTTAGATTTTTAGGTTCTTCATCATCTGCTTCCAGTGGCTGAGCTATGTCCTCGTGGAATCCTTTATCAGGAATTGAAAACCTGATATCCCCGATGCTGGTTCCAATGTCATCCATTTGCCAGTGGTTTCTACACTAGGAGAATTACCTAACTGTGTGTTTTGGCGCCCATAGAAGCTTTTGACCAGTGCCCTCGCTCGCCGCACCTCTGGTAGGTAGCGTAACGGGCCGCCTTCACTTGCCCCGTAGCGTGGTGTCACGGCCATTAGGAGGGGAAATTGGCTTTACGCCGGCCTCCACTCCTCAAGGCTAAACTGTCCCTGTAGTGATAGAATGTAGCCCTCATATTCCCCTTCCACGTTTCCTTCTTGAAAGTCTCCACTTCCTAGGCTCCTTGTGCTTTGCCGAGTGCTTCAGCATCTTAGGAGAGCCAGGAGGAAGCTGCTCGTGGGAAAGTGAGTGCTCAGCCCATCTCTGTTCACATTGTCAGCACCCGTCGTGGGCAGCAGGAACACGTGCTGCCTCTTCATTTCTCTGTACGAGGAGCCACGGGGGCGCGTGAGGCTGCGGAAGCATGGGGGCAGGGTCCAGAACCGCCCGAGAGGCTGGAGGATTGTCGCAGAGTGGCCGGCTTCGTGGTTGTGCCCGTGACCCTGGAAGGTCTGGGGATGGTGCTGCCTGTAGCAGGAAACCAGAGGAGCTGGACACCCACCCGAAGGCGCACACGAGTGACCGAGAGAGACGGCCACGCGGGGTCTGGCCACTGGTCCACGTGAAGGGCTGGTGAGACGTGCCCAGTACAGCCTCCGGCCTTGGGCTGTGGACACGCGGGTGGACATCACGGAGTGCCTTGGACCACTGTGTAGGCCCCTGGGGTATGGCAGCAAGGCTGTGACCACCTTCCGCGGCCCCACCCTGGGGCAGTTCGTTGTAGAACTCGTGTGATGAGAAAGAAACAGCAGAAGGGAGTTGGAGTGTAGCTTCTCTAGGGTTAAAGATCCTTATGCTTTAAAGAGAATGTATAAAAGAAAATTTCTTTCTGAAATAATTTATGGAAATGCCGTGCTCCCTTTGAAGGTTCCATGTCACTGCACGGCACTACGCAATGTTCTCTTTCTTCACCTGTCAGGCAAAGACCACCTCGAAGAGTCTCTCTGCTGATTACTAGTTAATTGTCATTAATAAGTGACAACTGACATTATGGGGGCTTAATGCAGAGAGAACAGAAAAGAGCCACAGATATTCTAATGAGCTGACTCCTACGTGCCCTCTATTGTTGTCGAAAATGAGGAGCTGTCGTCATTGTTCGGGAGATGGGCCTCAATTGCTCTGGAAAATATTCTCTTTTAAGTTCTTTATGCATAGATAATTCCTGGTACTCGGTATTTCTCTCTCTCCCACCCCCTTTCCTTTGAGCATGCGACGCACACACTCACACACGCACACTTTCTCACTCTCCTATGAGCATGCTAAAAATCCCAACTTAGGAGGCACCGTAACCGGTTCCTCGACGAGGGCGTAGTACTCCCTAAAGAGCCGATGGAAACAAAAGGCTGCGGAAGAGCGTGTTTTTAGTGGACTTGGATGGGACAGAGGTGGAGAGGCCTGGAGTCAGGAAATGAAGGGTGGAAGGAAGGAGAAGGGGAGGACCCGCCGTCACTGCCGGGAAGCTAAAAGCGAGGCTCGAAGCGAAGCTCAAGACCATATGGGCACTTCTCACAGTCCATCTGCCGAGCGAGCATTACTGTGCCCAGCCCCAGAGCTTCAGGGCGTCAACAAGGACAGCAAACCCACGCTGCCCCGCTTCCAGGAGGAGCAGAAACGAGGGCGAGCGGCTCCGGAGCTGTCCCACCCGGAGCTGCATGCCCGGCCGCCTGCTTTTGGTAAACTTCTTCCCGGCAGAATTCTGCTTGTTAAGATGCCTATCCGTCAGGACCATCGGGCTTGCACTCTGAGTGCTCTCTTGTGTTTGTGTTGATGTGTGCACGCAGAATGCACATCCTTTATTTTGATATTAGCGTGGACAATAAAGGAAACAAACGCAGAGCAGGATTCTGTCTGTTGGCGGCAGCCATCTAACTGCACTCGGGGTCTATTCGCGGCTGGGGGACAGTGCACGTCGCATTTCCTGCAGTCTACTGCCGAGCGTTTCCAGACAGGACCACGGCAGGAGTAATCCTGGAGAAAACCCGGGCTGCAGCCAACGCCAGCCAGATGTGTTGTTTTTCAAGTGCCAACACCTCCTAACAACAATTTTTCGTGCTATCAGATCATTTCACACGGTGCCATTCCACCTTCTATCAAGGCTTATCACACAAATGGAGTCTCAAGCTTGGTATTTGAGGCCACACTGCTCGGGAGAAAACGTCTTTCTCTTAAACCGTGGTGGCAGCCCTTGCTTTCTGCAACAGGAAAGCCCCCGCCCGTGCCCATTTCTGTTCGCTGGTGGGTTCTGGAAGGGTGGCAACATTTAGACTTGGAGTGGGTGCTCTGGCCCTCGCCTGCTTCTGAGCCAGCTCTGACTTCTAGGTGATTCTAACGGGCTAGGAAGAGGTGAGAAGTGACCAGCCCTGCCCTTGCATTAGCCTTTGGCTCACGTCATGGTCGCAGTTGAAGAGGTTTCAGTCCCGTGCGTGTTACTGTGGAAACACATGGGGGGCGTTAACACTCATGCTGTTGATTTTTGAGCCTAAATTCTCAACTGTGCATTTAGGTTTGTTGTTTTATTTGAAAATACTAGAACTGGGTTCCAGCTTGGCCTCATCTGTAACTCATGACATCACCAATATCCTCAGGAAAGCTTCACACAGAAATGTGGAGAGGGATGTGGAGAGCTCGTACCGTATGGATGATTGCACATGGGTATTGATCCATTCGTTAATCAATACTTTCTCAGCATCCTGCTGTTGTGGAGAGGGCACAGGGCTTGGAGGCAGAGACTGACTGTTTCAGGAACCTGTGTCATTATGCTTAAAAATTATAATACATAGAACATGCCTTACTTGTCACTCGATATGTGGGAGGGGCTCAATAAACTAGAAATTGTTAGACTCGGGGACGGATGTGGCTCAAATGGTTGGGCGTCCGTCTGCCATATGGAGGGACCTGGGTTTGATCCCTGGGACCTCCCGGTAAAATAAAAAATATATATAGAAGGTGCATGGGCTGCCAGGCTCTGTGTGCCAGTGAGCCGCCAGGCCCCGGGAGCCATGCAGCAAGATGATGACGTAAAAGGAAAGAAACAAGACGAGATGCTCCGAAAGCTCCAAAAACCAGGAGCTGAGGTGGCGCAGATGGCAGAACACCTCTCTCCTACATCGGAGGTCTTCAGGATCGAATCCTGGTGAAGACTGGAGGAGGAGGATGAGAAGAGATGAAACAGACACAGAGAATTGCCCAGCGAATGGACACAAAAAAACAGCAAATGGGGAAGGGGGGTTTTAAAATGGATCAAGTAAAATAAGTAAATCTTTAAAAAAAAAAAAGAAAAAGGGATTAAAAAAAAAAAATTGTTAGACTTGCTCAATTACAAATATACCAAGTTAGATAGCTATCCTTTCTCATTTCTTGTCTTCTTCACAAAAAGTCTTGAAAGACTTGCTCACTGGCCTCTGCTAGGCTGAATAGCAGGGAAATGCACCGCGGATGGGTGAATTGGGAGCGTGAAAAGGCAGCTGCCCCTTGGGCTCACAATATGGGGATGTCGCAGCTTCAGGAGGACCCTTCTCCCTTACCGCCAGATTTCAGTTCAATTAAAACCTGATTGCCGCAACATCTAAAACGTGAGTCTTGGCACAATCTGCGTCGGAGAGCGGAAAGGGAGTCTGTGCGTGAGGAAAACGATTTGAGGAGCGTCTAGGTTTGTGTAAGGTGGAAGCCGATGGCCACATGGTTGGCATCAGATTCGCTGCCCTCCACCTTCCCGCAGCCAGGTTCTCCAAGGGAGGTGCACGGAGGAGCGGTGGTGGCTGCCCCACCAGGACGGAGGCCACTGCTCCTTGGGCCTCCAGGGAAGCAGGCCGAAGCCCCTACCCCTTTACCACCAGCCCCATGGTGATCCCTCCTGAGTCTCCTGGCGACTGGGTTTCACGCCTTCCAAAGAACAGGGCATTCCCCAAAAAACCAGTTGCTGGAGTCTCTGCTCCATTCAGCGAAAGTCCCTCAAACCCCAGTGACCACATGTGGTCTGGACGCAACGTGAACTCCTCTCCGTGGGTTGCAACGTGGTGGGGCAGAGAAAGCCTGTGCCCCCCCCGTGTCCAGACAGGCTTCCTCTCTCCCAGTAGCACGGGGGCATCGGGGATGTTGCCCTGTTTCTGTTCCTGGAGTGAAGAGCCCCTGGTTTCCTGTTGCCTTTCTTCTAGCCTGCTGACCTCCTGTTATCAGTTTTCTGCTGCTGCGTAACAAAGGACCCCAGCCTCCGTGGCGGTAAGCCACTCCCGCTCGCTAGGCTCACAGTCTCTGCAGCTGGAAGGCTGGGGCCCTGTTCATTGAAATCCAGGTGCTGGCCTGGCTGCCTTCTCGTCTGAGGCCCTGGTCCTCGGCCGGGCTCCCTGGGTGCTGGCAGAGGGCAGTTCCCTGACCTGCAGATCCCGGCCTCGGGCCCCCCGGCGGCGGCTACTTCACAACCAGCAGAGCTTCTCCATTGCTTCCCGTCCCTTCTAAGAGCTCACAGTACAAGGCCAGGCCCAGCAAGGATGCTTTCCCTCTTGATGAACTCAAATCAGCTGCTGAGGGACCTGGACCACATCTGCGATGTCCGTTTGCCATGTCTGTGACGGAAGTGTGAGAGTGGCCTCTCAACTCGAGAGGCCTGGCACACCTCCACACACCTGCCTGCGGGGCCTGCCGGCACCTCGGGCCAGGCCAGCAGCCCCGGGGCTCACGGTCTCTTCTCATGTCCCCACCCCATCTCGCTGCTCCGTGTCCCAGGCATTCTTATCCCCACGCCCCGTGCTCGGCTCTCCGGACCCTTTCTCGCCCACTGCCGCTGCTCCTCCCGGCCTCGGCAGAAGGGCTGCTTGCTCTGGGAAGTCTCCCTGCATTCCCACCCCCAGCCTGCGGCCCAGCGCTCTTGCTTTGGGCTCCTGAAAGTCAGAGCCTCCTCTTTCCCAGCTAAACTGTAAGTCATGGGGCGCAGGGGACCCCCGATTCCTCCACAGCTAGCACAGGGCCGCGATGTAATAAATGTGGACCGACACGAGCGTCTCACGGAGGTGAGGTGTGCAGGTGTTACCTGCCGCGGCCTGTGGCCACGCCTGTCCCTGCCTTTTCTGCCTTCTCAGGGCTGTTTATAGATGACGCTGGGGGTGGGGGGCACGCCCTCTCCTTCCCCGGCCCTCCCTTGTAAGTAGGTGATAGAGTGCATCACCCCCCACCCCCCACGCAGACACGTTCAGTCCTAACCTCGGGACCTGCGGGTGTGACCTGCTTGTAAACAGGACCTTTGGAGACATCATTCCTGAACCGAGGCCAGACTGACTGGGGGTGGGCTTCACGCCACGTCCTGGGGTCCCCATGAGCAGAGAACGCCGGGCCAGGAGACAGGAGGAGGGAGACTGCCCTGAGACGGAGGACGGCCCTGAGCTCTGCTTCCCCCAAGCCAGCCCCAGGAAGCCGCAGACTTTGGAGAAAGCAGGGTCCTGCCTGCCCCCTGCACCAGTCGTCCCGTGGAGTCCCGCAGACCCCGGGTCACAGCCTGTGTGTCCCGGGAAACTCTGTGGCCTCCTTCAGCCCTCCTCTTAAGTTCCAGGTGAATCCCAGCCTCTCCGTCCTCGAGCACGGATGTGAGGGTCCTTGGCACAGGCTGGCCAGGTAAGCGCGCAGCGAGTGGGAGCTCTCATCCTTTGTCCCACGAGAGCCTCTTGGTGTAGACCCCGTTTGGGTCGTGGCGGTCTGTACAGTAAGTGTTGCATCTGAAAGCTCAGTTATCTCTGGTGACATGAAAGCAGAGCCTACCTGGGCTTGAAAATCAGCATCAAGATAGAAGCCACGCACCCGTGCAGAACTTCTGCTGCCTGGGCAGGCCGAGCCCGAGCAGGCAGGGTGAGAAGGGATCTCGCTGGGGACAAGAGGGGAGAAGCGGGTTTTACACAAGCTTTAGAGAGACAGTGTTCCTACTTGTATTTGACCAAAACTACCATGAAATTCTTCCAGTGCATGGTTTGCAAATATCTCAAAAAAGTTACAGAAGTGTCTTGCATGCTGATAATTGTCAGCTCATGGGGCATTTATAATTGCAATATAACCACATTTTAGCTAAATAAATGCAGGATTGTTAAATCTAATGTCAGTTAATAATCAACAAATTCTGCGAAGAGCACGATGAAGCTGTGCCGCAGGCACATCGCGAGACGGTCTTTAAGTGTGTGCCGTGCTAATTAGAGGCAGGGCTTCAACGTGGACGTGCTCATCAGCCAAGCTCACCTGGCCGCCTCATGCGGCTGAGCGCAGGTGGGGCGCGCCGGCTTGCCTTAGACGCCCCTGAGCTTCCTGCTGGACCTGTGCTCGCTGCTCCATCCTCCAGGAGGGAAAGCTGAGGCCCCAAGCCGAGAGGAGCTCATTGTTCAGATATAGGTGCACGTGGAGATTGGGAACAGTCAGCTTCCCTTTGTTAAAACACTGATTTTTGTCAAGATATTTTAAAAAGCGTTCATCCGGGAAGAGATTGAGGTGGAAAAATATGTAGCGACTGCGCCAGTCCCGTGTGGGGAGGGCGTGGGCAGCCCTCCTTCAGTTCCTCCCCCTCAGAGGCGGCTGTTTTGACTAGGCTGTCCTTTAGGCTGTCATTAGTGTCTTTGCGGGGAAAGGATTCAGTCCATAAATGTGAAAATAAGCCCATAATTGACCCTTGGACCGAGTTTGTTTCCACTGGATTTTTCGTTGCAGGAGGGCCCCTAGCTGGAGAGCGAGGTGTGTGAGAAGGGCAGGCAGAGCCACACGTCTGACGACAGAGACGTGTCCTTTCAGGGGACTGGATCCGGGGGGAGAGGAGGGACGAGCAGGCTTTTTTCCCAGCTGTGAGCTGTGAGCGATTGGCTATAACTCAGGAGTGCCTGCTGTGTCTGCTCCATCGACGCTAACTCACCTGGTGGCTGGGGAAGAGCCGGGGGTCTGAGCTCAGCAGTGTTGTCTTATGCAGTGTCCAAGAGACGGGGCGGGCGACCTTGGAGATGAAAGATGCAAAGGACGCTGGCGCAAGTGCAGGGAGGGTGCCACCCCGGCTTGCGGGCTTCAGCGGGCGGCTCTCCAGCGGCCATCTGGGAAAGGCGCCGTGCTGCGGCCGCTCCCCGGCCTGGCAGAGAAGGTTCCAGTTGTTGTCTCAGCTTGCAGCCACAGCTCTAGCTCTGCTGCACCACAGAAAGGTTGCTTTCCCCTCCGTTCAATTTCCCCCTCTCTGGAATTTCTGCCACTGACTGAAAAGAACATATGGCGTTGCTATTGCATTAGGGCCATTTGTGCATTTAGCTCGGAGGGGGCGCACAGCGAGGAAAGAAAGCAATTCCCTGCAAAGCCCGAGCTCTTCCCCTCAGCTGAAGCGCATCAGCCATGGGTTCGAAATCGACCGGAAGCGACTCGGAGGTGGCTGGATGGGCCTCTGCTGAGATCAGCTCGACTGAAGAAGCCCACCCAGCCGCACGCTCCAGCACTCCCCGAACATGCGTTGGCCGTGCAGATTGTCGTGTGCAACCCTCAGAGCGCAGGGCTTGCCATCCGCTCTGCAGATCGTGGCCGGCTCTTCTACCGCCCTTCATCACACGCACACGCACACGCACACGCAAGGCGCGGGACCGTTTCTCTGGGACCAGAGGAATGCTTCCGCTTTTCTTCTCAAGCCCCATCTCCTTTCTGCCCTCTCTCAAATCCACAGAACCTCTTCACATCCAAATGTTTCGTCCCGCTTCAAAGATGCTGCCTTGCCTAGCTGCCCCACAGAGGAAAGGCGTCGGAGACTTTCTGTATTTTATACGTAGGTGTACGTGGTGTTGATGTTTTGTTGTGCTGTTTTGGACAAAATAAAGAATTCTCTGTTAAGGTTGCATTATTAACCCAACTAAGGCCGTTCACGACAGCCCGCGCGGCAGCCGCGCACTGTCCTTTCTCCAAAGCGCTGCTAGACATCGCCAGGCTTATCAAAGACCGTTTACATAGTTATCCACACAGTGTAAGCAATAAAGTAAAATGCGAGAAAGCTTATACAATGACCTATGATTTATAAATCTGTTGGGGATTAAGAAAAAGAATTGTTAAGTCTAAAGGAAAACTAAAAACCTTAAATTAATGAATATCACCTTTTTGCTACCAAAAAGTGTAGCATCTTAGTTTGTAGCTGACGTTATGAAGCTCTTGCCTGGAGCACACTTTTCATCTGATGCCAGCATCACGGGCATGGCCCTGAGGGTTCTTGAGTCCGTGAGTGATGAACCTGGAGTAACTTTTCTTCTCTGTACACACCCAAAGTTTAGCAAGTATGACAGCACCTGTTTGGAATAGAAAAGAGAAACAAACTACAGTTTCTTAGTCAAAACAGGATCTAATTTTGTTCAGGTGCTAGACCTTAATTATAAAATGTATCTTTAAATAAAAAAAAATGCTGCCTTACTGTACTTTTTAATTTAATTGATGCTTCATCCTAAGAGCAGTGCTTCCCAAATGGTGTTTGTCAGACTGCAACTGTGTGGAGGGTAAGAGACGGGCTGCTAGGAGGCTTCCGTGACCCGACACCTTCGAGAAAGCCTGGGCTCAACGCAGCTCGGCACATTTCTTGTTTGCAGGATTCTTTAGGTCTTTTTTTAAAAGATTTATTTATTTATTTATCTATCCCCCCCTTGCTGCTTGTGTTTTTACTGTGTCCATTCGCTGTGTGTTTCTTCCGTGTCTGCTCATCTCCCCCTTGCTGTGAGGTCCTGCTGCATCAGCCCACCGCGCCACGCGGGCCGGCCCGCCCTCACAAGGAGGCCCCGGGAAGCGAACCCGGGGCCTCCCGCATGGTAAACGGGGGCTCTATCGACTGAGCCACACCCGCTTCCTCTTTAGGTCTTTAACATGCATTGTGACTCGCCAGTAGTGAAAATGGCCTACAGTTTTTGATTATCAGACCCTTTTTCTTTTCCTCGTCTTATTAACATCTTGCAGATAAAAGATTCATAGGACCACGGTTTGGGCAACTTTGTAAGTATTATTTTTCAGGTTAGTTATAATTTATGTCCCTAAAGTCCTTCAGAAATCTGCTCATTTTGTTCAAGTTTGAGATGAGAAAACGATGGTCCAGACTGTTAAAAAAAAATGCAGGTGAGCTGAATTTTATCCTTGACCCTGAGAAATCACTCATCTGTGCAGAGTTGAATCTCTCTGCCATCTGCCTGGCAGCATCAGGTAAGTGACAGAACCTCTCTGTGCCTCTCCTTCCGCCTTCCCCACCCGTGAAACCGGATGACGCTTTGAGGACTTTGAAAGAAAAGCGTCACGTCAGTTCAAGGAAGTGCTAGCCTCAACCCTGAATCGGTGCGAACTGAAGACACTGCCAGGCAGTGTCATGGGTTTGCAGGTGGCATCTTCTTTGCCAGCAATCCTGAGATTGCCCAAAATGGAGGACGAGCCCCCTCACCATAAGTTGTATTATGGAGTTTTGTTATGCAAAAAAAAAGCCACCTAAAACAAATCAAGCACGACCTCTTCTGTGCAACCTGGACGCTGAGAATTCCAGACAGCTTCAGGGTCCCCTCCCCACATATAGATACGCATCTTCACTCGGACACTTCATTCCCACGTTAATTTTAAATTTTTATTAAAGTTTTACATAGAATTTAAAAATCAAATCGTTCCATAAAGCTTATTATGGGGGAAAAAAGATGACCCTCAATCCCTTTCTAGCTCCTGCATCCCAAAGACAACCACTTTCAATTCAAGTGGCTTTTTGGGTGTTTACCCACATATTTCTGAAATGCCTGCATGTGTTGAGTTTCTTTTGTGTTTTGATTTTAGGTATTACATAATGAGGTGATTTCTACTATGGAACAGTGGTATTCCATACTACTAGCATACTGTGCTGTCTTACACCTGCTCTCTTCCTTGCCCTCCCCCGCCTCTCGCTTGTACCTCCCTTGCCACCATCCGCCTGTTACAGCTGTATCATAATTTTTGGTGAAATCAATAGTCATTTTTACATTATGTCTGTGAACATGTTATTCAGAGCTGACCCATATAGTATACTAGGATTCCGTTTCTTTTTATGTTACAGTTTTTTCTGGCATTTACATGTGTGTGTGTGTGTGTGGATGGAGTTGCTTTGTATCTGTCACTGCAAAGGCCTTGGCACCGCTGGTCGCTCCTCTTCTTGGTCTATTTCCTTCCATGCTCTTGTTTCTCCTGGCTGCTTCCCAGCCTCCTCTGTGGCTTCCTCCTTTTTATCTGGCCTCCTAACCCTGGCCCGCCCCAATGCTTGGCCCTAGGTCCTCTTCCATCCATACACTTTTTTCCTTTGGTGACATCATTCGCTCTTGTGGCTTTAAACGGCATCTATGAGCCAACAATTCCCCAATTTCTGTCTCCAGCCCAGACCTGTCTCCTAAACTCCAGACTCCCATGTCCACTTCCTACACAGCTCCGCACTGGGATGCCTAACAGGCCTTTCAACCTTGATTTTTCCAAAACTGGACTGACTCCAGCCCCGTCCCTAACATGCTGCTTCCACAGTCTTTATCAGAGCTAAAAAAAAAACAACTTGCAGATCTCTTCGAAAACTCTCTTTCTTTTCCACCCACTGACCCATTGCTGGGACAGTGTGGTGGGCTCTGCCTTCAGGACAGATCTGGAAGCTGACTTCTCCCCTGCCCCAGCTGACCCCTGTGCTCAACACAGCATTTAGATGGGTCCTTTACAAGCCTAAACCAGAGCATGTCAGCCTCCGGTGCCAGTGCTCCCAGTGTCCTGTGAGCCTCGATGTGACTGGGCCTCCTGTTTCTTCTCTGCCCTCTGCTCCTGCTGCCCTGCCCCTCGTTCTGCCTTCCACAGCCATTGCTTGGGCTTGTCCGGCATGGTCCAGCCCTGGAGCCTTGGTATTGCCAGTTCCCTCTGCCTGGCATGGTTCTTCCCCAAGGTAATTGCACACCCAGCAGCATCCCCACCTGCTTTGTCCCCTATCCCCAGCCTGACCGCTCTAGCGAAAGTGGCAGCTCCTCCGCGTGCTTCCTTCTACCTCCACTTGCAGCAGTCCAACTTCCATGTGTGTTTTATCCATGATTTTTTACTGTTGGTTTTCTTGCTTCTGGGATCTGGATTCAAATAAAATCCAGACATTGCAATCAGTTGATATGCCCCTTTAATATCTTTTAATCTACAATGGCCCTTGCCCCTTGCACATTTTTTTTTCTTTGCAAGATATTCAATGTTCTTAGAGTTTAGCACAGTCTGTATTTTGCTCGTTGCATCCCTGTGGTGTTCTTTAATATGTTTCTTTGTCCTCCCTACTATTTCCTATAAATGGGTAGTTAGATTTAGAGTCCTGATTAGATTCAAGTGTTCCAGATACTTTTTTATGCCTATGCAAGCAAATATGAACACATAGTCTATCTTCTCCCTTTTGCATAAAAATATATAACTGCTTCTTCCATAGACTTTCAAATAATTGTCCTTATTTCAATCCCACCCTTATCCCCACCTGCAGGGGTACCTGAAGGAGCCAGTTCCCGAGCTTGCTGCTGGCTTCCCCACTACTGGCTTGTTTTGACGCTCTTGGGTCTGTCTACTCAGTCAATTATCGTTGCTCCCTCTGCAGGAGAGCCTCCACCATTTCATTCTGACATCTCTCCCGTTCTCTTCGTCCTGGTGAGTTTCTGCCCCCCCCCCTCCATTGCTCTCCTATCCCACTAGAGGCGATTCAGTCGGGACAGATGTAAGCCTGTGTTTCTAACCCACCCCCTCTCACAGGAAGCCACTCGCCCTCCATCACTGCGATTTGAGCACCTGGCGCTCGCCAACTCCTGCCAGCAACCAGGACACCACTCCAGATCTTCCGAGTGGGAGCTCACCCTTCTTGGCCGCCAGCCCCACCTCCAGCTCCAGGCTGTGACTGCTTCTCCTCCCACTGGGAACCCACTTGGCACACCCATGGAAGCAGTCCTGCCCAAGGGTGCCGGATCAGTTTAGGTTGAGGTCCACTTTTCCCTAAGCAGTCACCATCTTGTTTTTGGTCCTTTTCCCATGTCTTGCTCTCTTGAATTTTTTCCAGCTATGTAAGGTTTATAGATCTTTTCCTGACAAATCCTTGGTTCCTTTCCCTATATCTAATCATGACCCTATTCCTATCCCTGACCCTAACCAGGACACATGGCTGGGGGGTTTCCTGTCTACACTTTACTCTAGCATTGCCTCCACTCATTGATCTGTCACTCTCTATTCTAGAAGCCTCTATGTACAAGTAAAGCTTTGTGCTTAATCATTATATTGAGGCTAATTATGGAGACTGTGTAATGTTTCATGATCTCAAAGCACACGATCAAAGCAATCATGGTGTGCCTTGCTGGTACAGAGAGCTGCAAGTCTGCCGGTAGGTTCTCCAAGCAAGCAATGGTGTCTACCATTTCCTATAACGTTAATTTCCTCTGGACCTAGTACTTCCACAATACGTAAGAAAATGTCTCATTTTCCTTGCCAATAATTTGTGTTTCCCTCTGCCTTAATTATGCAAATCTTAGCTGTACAACTTAAGCATTTGTCATTATGAAATTTCCTTACATTTCTTCTGCTATAGGTTCTTCCAAGATTTAGGAAGTAAGCACACTACTAACCAGTACCGGAACATTTCACACTGTCATTTGGAGAAGGTAAATGCAACGTCCTCTTTTCCACACCATAGGTATTATTGCCTGGCCTTGATTTTAAGGCTTTTCCAACTTTTTCTTTAAAAAGATTGATCTAGAAACTACTGTTGGGGGAAAGAAATATAGAAAGACTACTTGAGAAATGAAAGTATGTTTCATGCAATGATTTTTCTTCTATGATGACATTGCCAAGGACAGGGGAGTTAGAGGTATTTAGGGTTTACACACACACACACATACACGATTTATTCTCTGCAAGGGGCACCGAGTGAGAAGTTAACACACAATTTCTATTAAAAATAATGAGACTTGTGTATGTGAGTCTCCATTTACAGGACTGGAAATTTACCCCTTAGGGTCCACATAAATTTGAGCTGTTGACCATGGGAAATGTTCTTTTATGGGCAATCAGGGCACAGAGAAGCAGCTACATGTTTTCCTAAACCTGCCACCTACCAGTGTATGTCTGCATCATTCTCCAGTTTTTCCTCCTGGAATCTGTATGGCGTGCACACCTTGCTGATAAGTTGCAGGTGGCACCGTCAGCTTGCCATCTTCCTTCAAAGGTCAGGTAACAGCCACAGCTTTTGTTATTAAATCTAATCCTTCTTTTAGGTGTTTTGATTAGAAACCCTCAAGCTGGTATGGTGCAGCAAAGGCCATTCCTGTACTCTGTGCAGTTCATAGAACACGGCTTGGAGATGAAGGCCTTCGCTATGAAAAAGTAGAGTCGCTCCCACTTCTACCCAACCTGCATGCACACCCACTCATCCACGCTCGGGTGCACTCACACCCACCCGGCACTCACACACGAGCACAGCATGCACACACATTGGCACAGACGCACGCTCATGCACAGGTGGTCTCCTGACAATGCGATGTGGTGCTAGAGGAATCTCCCTGTGCCTCGGATTGTGGAGGGCCGGAGGCTTTATACCATTTAGTTGCTGATATACTTTGAAATCCCTAAAAAATGGGTGTATCGGCACAAAAGCAGCAGCCCCACTATGTTTACGAGGTCACCAAACATAAACACTGACAATGGCCACGTTACCTGCGTAATTCAGGGTGAGTCAACCCGAAACAGAGCTCCCGAAATGCAGTGCTTCCCTCTGGCCTGGCTCTTTGTTAACAGGCACTACGATTTCTTGCTGCCCGAAGCACGGATCAGCGTTTGGATTTGTTCCCTTTCACTGCCCCCAGCGCCGGTGGCATCTGTGCAGCGTCCAGCACTTGGTGGCCGGCGGCATCCGTGCAGCGTCCAGCACCTGGTGGCTGGCGTGGGGTGGCCGGCCGACAGCTGGGGGTTGTGATCGACAGGCCGAGGCCACTCCGTGCTCTCGCCGTGTCCTGCAGCCCAGGAACCAGAGCCCACTTTAGCACCACCGCGTCCGATGAAGTCAGTTTTCACAAACCCGAGGCGTTCGCCACTTGCTCCTCAGTGTGTCTTCAGAGCAACGGCCAAACGAGCACGGTCTCTGGGCACAGTCTCTGGGCCCGACTCTGCACCTGGGAGGGGCCTGCTCCTCCCACTTCCCTCTCGCCGGCTTGGCGGGGGGCTGGTCATGGAGTTTGCGCTTTGGTATAAACATCACATATAGTGACTTAGCGCCGCAAACCAAAATTGGCTCAATTCCAGGTTAAACTCTTTTGCATTGTTTATTCTGTGTGGTGCAATTGGCAAAGTTTGGTTTAAAGAAAGGACAAAAGGAAGAAAAATAGTTGGACGCAGGTCGGTCCTTAGCGAGGTGATGTTGGGGCAATTTGGTTTCTGTTTGGGTCAGATGTGGTTCCGACGTCTCGTCTGCTGTGGAAGTGAGGAGCGGGAGCTGGAGGGGTGGTTGGGGACCCCACCCCCACCCAGACCCGTGGAGAGTGGACCTCAGGCCGAGACCTGCGTCCGTCGCCTCCCCAGTGGGACGTCTGCTCTCACCCTGCTGTGTGGCCCAGAGTCACAGGCCAGGCTCCCTGAGTTCTTAAAGCAAAGCACACACGCAAAGGAGCCGCGAGGGGAAAGAGCAGGCTGCTCCCCCGCAGTCCAGCGGCGCAGGGGCTCCTCCACCTGCTCTTCCGAGAAGGCAGCTCCAGCCGGGGCCCGCCAGGAGCCAAGGAGACCCTGGACCCTTCTACAGGGTGATAACTCCCTTGAGGGCGGTGTGCCCGGAAGAAGACTTGGGTTTTTTAATGGTCGTTTTGTGGATGATGCTTACTAATTGTCGTAGAAAGCAAAGTTTTTCAGTAGGGTTTCTGGTGAAAACCACACGTCTTCGTCCAGCTCGCACCCCCGAGGCGCAGCCCCCGTGAGCAGCTTCCTGTGCAGTCCTCAGGCCAGCTCGGGCTCCCACAAGCAGTGGAAGGGGCTCTTAGCAGCCCTCGCTGACCGCCCCTTTGACGGCCGGGATTGGCTTCTGCCTGCTCACATCAGCGTGTCCTGCCCTGAGCTGAGAGGCTTGCGGGGCGGCAGCTGGCGCTGGGCGGTCCCGGGCTTCCGGAAGGGCCTGGTGAGTGGGCCTCCTGTTCCCGCAGTAGCCGGCACCTCGCTTCTGATGTTGACGTCAGCCCACACTCGGCCACCAGGCACATCGCCTCCTTGTGAAATGCTCCACCCTCCTCTGTTATCAAGCTTTAAATTCCAGGTGCATCTCGGAACCTTCTAGAAGAGATTGCTACCCACCAGGCCCAGTATCTAAACCCGCCTGCTCCCTGCCTACCTTTGCTGGAGTGGACAGAGGATATTATTTCCTCCTGATGGCATGTGCGTCACTTGGCTTTCCCACGGAGGGAATTGCTGTGCTGAATGAGTTCTGTTCTCTCCTCGGCACAGGGAGGAGCCTGGCCTGGCGTTCAGAGCCCAGAGGTGGGCGCAGCACCGAGGAGCCTGCGACTGATGTGAGGCTGGGGCAGGCCTGACCCAGGCCACGCTCACGACCCACCCTGGGCTGTTTGGGAGCCTCGTTCAGGGAAGTTCTGAGACCAAAGCCGGGCAGACAGCCAGTCTCAAAGCCCAGGGCAGGCCTGGGACGCTGAGCGGAGCGTCACGGAGCCTCTCCCTGGCAGAGGGAGCAGTGGGTCTGAGCAGAGAATGTTAAGTGCTGTTTTACCCGGAGGGGGTCTTCAGCATGGGGGAAGAGGAGGAGGGAGGCTGGGGCGCCTCTTGCTGACAGGAGTGCTAGCATGGACCATGCAGCAGGTACCAGCTGGCCTTGCCAGCACCTGTGTGCACTGAGGCTTTGAAGTAACCCTTCTGCTGTGTCTGGGAAAAATTTCACGTTACGTGACTTCTAATATTCACGGTTCAGCTCCGTGTTGAGCTTGGAGATTCAAATCGCCCATCCCAGAGGGCAGGCCAGTCGGGGAGGGGGTGGTTGGCGACACGCAGCTGGCGAGGGTGCAGTCTACATTTCACAGGCACTGGGACCACGGATCTGGGGAGCGCCGCAGGGCGTTGATGTCACGCCGTGGGCTGCCCTGTGGCCTGCCCACCTCAGCACAGACAGCGAATTTCCCCTGGTATCTCCTCTAGAAACAGTGGCTGTGCTGGCTCTGTCTTTCAGAGAGAGTGGGGATTTGTTGGCAGACTTTGGGGTAATTTAAGTCCCATTCCCTGCCAGAGCTCTCCACAAACAAATCCAAATGGTCCAGGCTGCACAAATCAGTTACAGACTCACGGCGTTCTTCAAGTGAAATCCTGGGAGTGAAAAGGGGGCTTTGGGGAGCCCTTTTCCAGCACACTGCCTCGGTTTCCTAGGACTGCCGTGACAGTGCCTCGTACTAGTTGGCCTAAAACAACGGAGATTTATTGTCTCGTGGTTCAGGAGGCCAGAAGGTGTGGGCGGGTGAGGCTCCCTCCGGAACTTGCAGGGGCGGCTCCTTCCTGGGCTCGTCTGGAGGCAGCTGGCAATCTCGGGGCTCCCCGGTGCTCCCCCGCTTGCTGCTGCATCACTCCACTCTCCGCCTCCTTGTGCACACGGCTTTCTCCCAGCGTCTGTCTGTCTGTCTCCTCTCCTTCTTATATGGGCACCAGTCATACTGGATCGGGGCCACCCCAAGCCAGTTTGGCTTCATTTCAGCTCATCACATCTTCAAAGGCTGGATTTTCAAATATGGTCCCACTCATGGAACCTGAATGTTGGGACTTGGGCCTGCCTTTTTGGGACACAGTTCAGCCCGTGACGGGAACCAGCTTGTGTGAGTCGGGAGGGTTTCACGTCGTTTGTCAGAGAACTTGTATGTGCGGCACATGGTGAGCTCTTCAGCGATAGATAGATACGTGGCAGCCTCTCTAAGCCCGCTGGGGTGTTTAATTTTAGAGTTGGGTTTTGGACTATCCCATTATAAATGTATTCATTCCTTGTCCACCCCTCCAACCACCCCTCCTTCCCCTTTCTCCCTCCCTCCATCCAGCCACCATCCTTCATCCCTCCACCATGCATCCATCCATCCATTTATTCGTAATCAAGGAATCGTGCAGATATGTGGGTCGAATGAGTGACGGCTGCTGCAAAGGAGAGAAGCAGCGCTCACGCGGATGGGGAGCTCTGAGGGCTGCCCTGAGGGAGTGATGGCTTACCTGAGGAGGGTGGGTTGGAAAAAGAAGTAGCAGACACTTCACCAACACATTGCCTTCCCTGGCTCCCCAGCTGGATGGTGGCTGCAGCCCGGGGTGCTCTGTCTCCATCCCTGGCTCTGCCCTTCAGACAAGCAGCAGAGCCTGCAGCCTGGGGCCTGGGAACCTATGGCTCAGGCCGCCGTGCCAGAGAGGCCGAGCCCAGCGCGGCTCACGAGCAGGGCAGGAAGGAGAGCCGACCTTTGTCTGTGGGAGAGGGGCCTTGAGCGAAGCCTGCTCAGGACCACGTGGCATGCTCTGGAGCCTGCCTGGCCCGGCCGTGGCGGTGGCCCAGCCCAGACGGTGGAGACCCTCCCTCCTGAGCCGGGTGGGGCCAGCTGGTGGAGGGTCTGCAACTCACTCTTGCTTGCTTGTGGACGTGGCAGCGAAGGGACCAAGTTAGCATTGATTTAGGACAGCCCAAGCTCTCTGACAACAGGGACGTCACGTCCCGCACCTGGGTCCAGCCCGGATTTAAGCACATGTGTTGGGGATGTTGGGTTGCCTCGGGCGTCACCTCCCTCTGCACCCGCCTTGCCCGCCAAGCCCTGACCTGACCCGTGGAGAAGAGGTGGTACTTGTGGCTTCACCAGTCCTGGCTGGTAAGGCCGAGGGGACAGCCCTGCCAGGAGTCCGATTTTATTCCGCAGCTCCCCATACCTTTAATAGCCAAAGCAACTCTTTCTAAGAGTTCCATTTCAGAACAGTGGGGGAGAGACGTGGGGGCAGCGGGGCAGGTGCAGCCGTCGCCAGGCTTGGGCAGTTGTCTGGAATTCTGCAGAGCCCGAGCTCTCGCGATGGCCTCTGCGCTGGCCTAAGCTCCAGTGGAGGTAGCCCTTCCAACCACCGGGCTCTGCAGTGGCGAGCGTGTGCGGGCGCGGCTGGCTGCCAGGCGCTGTCCGTGGACTTGTGGAGCTCACCCTCATGCTGACTGCTACGTTGATTTGATTTCCCTTCTCTGCTCTTGGTTTGTTCTGCTGCTTTCCTCCCTCTTCCCCTAGTTGATTCCTACTCATCCTGAGAGCCCGAGTCCAGCACCAGTGCCCCGTGGAGACCCTCCGTGGGGAGGCTCGGCGTGCCTTCTCCGGTTTTCCGCACCTGCCGGGCACCTCCAGGGCAGGGGTGGTGGAGCCTCAGTGCTTTAGGGAGCTGGAGGTTTGCTGCAAACGTTTACTAAACGAATGAATAAATGACGTGAATGTGGCACTGGGAGTATCCCCAGGAGGTGGCAGGGCTACATCCACGGGGTCAGATTCGGGGGTCTCAGCTGCAGGCAGGGATGGGCCAGGGGTCCCCAGACACGGGGGACCTGAGCATGGCCAGAAGCCGATTCACACAGAGCTAAGGAAGGCCAAGCTCCAGGATCCCCTCACTCGCGGAGCCCCTTGGAGGGCCCGGGGCGCCGTCTTCCCAGGGCTGCAGCGTGCCCTTGTTTTTCTCCGACAGGGCTCCTAACTAGCGTGGGCCCCAGGCCCACAGAGCTGCGCCGCCCGCGCCTGGCAGAGCCTGTGGTGTGAGCGTTCTGAGACTCTCCCCTGCCAGTGTCCCCGTCCTCGTGGAGCCGTCCCTGGTAGCTGCAGATAGGCCGCTTATCAAAACTTCCCGAGTGAGATGAGCTTGGCAGCACCGATGCACGTTTGCATGAAATTCTTAGTTTACAAGATTTTGTGAATTCAAGAAAGATTTAATATTTAACTGTTCTTAAAAGGAAGCCAAGAGATAAAAGCCCTTTTCCTCCCACTGATTCTCGCTCTCTCTCCTCAGCTCTCACTTCCCTCCCACTCCGCCAGGCACTCATTAAACATTCCTTCCTGTATTTCCAAATAAATCCAGGACGAGATCTGCTTTTCATCAGACGCCTCTGGCTCTCTCTGGCCAGCTGCTAACAGTCTCACCAAAACAATGGCGGCGTTTAATGGCCTTCTCCACCAATCAATTCCGGGGAGAGATTTCCAACAAAATAACCCCTTCGGGGCCCCTGGACGTGTGATTGATTTTTTTCCTTTAGGTACTTTTGGGAACAGTAATTCTGAGACTCTTTAAAGCTACTTGGAGACCTGTGGGGCCGTCTTTTTGCGTCGTGTGTGACCCTTGCACTTTTAGGGCTAATTTTAGCCAAGGCTAAGCCACGAGGGCAGAGGACGTAAAACGCCCAGTTAAACCACACGCACAGGTGTGGTCCTGCCAACCCGCCCCAGCAGGTGAACGGATGCCTCTCTCCTAAGCTCGGCCCCGTTTCAGAGGAGGGGGCTGAAGTTGGGGAAGCCAAGCCGCTTGCTTGCGGTCACGGCGCTGGGATGCACGGGGTCGGATTCGGGGGTCTCAGCACTGAAGGCCCAGACGTGGGCCTTCAAGCAGGACTCCTCTACCGTGGGCCCTGACACCTCCGGATCGTCGTCGGGGCCCCGCTTTCAGTAACAAGGAGCGTTCCCGGAGAGCTGGGCTCTCCTTACTGCAACCCCCGGCCAGGCCCAAGGCACCGCGCCGGCCGGAAACACCTAGGCACCCGCGGCGCTGACAGGTTCCCACCCTGCCCGGGCCCCAGCCGGCCGTGTGGACGACCGCGCCTCCCCTGGGGCCCCGCCTCAGGGACAGCCGGGACGAGGGCGCCCCCTGGAGGTGTGCAGGGCCGCTGCCCCGCCAGCCCCCTCGTCCTGCGGCTCTGCCAGGTTTAGCTTTTCTCGCGCTCACGGAGCCGCTCCCCGGCCTCTCCGCCTTGACGGCCGGCCCGCCCGGCCCCCCGAGGGTTTTGGATCGCTTGTCACGGCAGCGTTTCGTGGCCTGTCTTATGGCGCACCATCGTAAGTCTAAACAATGCGCACCGATTGCCAGTTTTTGGTTCCTGAGTTTACATCCCATCTATTAACTCATTTTGCCAAAGCTAGTTACCCTCGATGTCCCCCGCTCCGCCGCCCTCTTGGAAGCCCCTGTTGTCCCGCGGCTGAGGAAACCGCCAGCCCTCCCGCTCCGCCCTCCCCGGCCCCAGGCTGCCGTGGGAGCCACGCAGACAAGCGCGGTTCCTGGGGGCCGCACCGGGGAGCCGAGGGGCCTCCTCCCGGGGCCTTTGGGGTGAAGACGTGGCCGCCCCGCGCCGCCCGCTGCTGCTCTGAGCCGTGGCCGTGGCACGCGCCGTCGTCACCGCGGCGCTGTGGCTGAGCCCTCACCCTGAGGAGCGGCCCCTAAGCCCGCCGCTCCTCTTGGCCTCCCCACAAGGTCTGCGTGTCCGTCTCCGTGTTCGGCCTGGCTAACCGCGGCCTCTGGGGGCTCCTGGCCCAGCAGCCTGCCTCCTGGCTTTGTAAATGGGGGCACTGTCGCCCCCGCCCGCAGTCACCGTGCGCTCTCTGCCCGCGCAGGCCCGCGGCGCGGGCCTCCCAGCGAGTCCTGCAGCCGCGGCACGTTTGCCCAGGCGGAGCCCCAAGGGTGGCACGAACGGCGCTCGCTAAGGGCCGCAAGGGTGCGCGCCCGTCTCCTCTGTGGCCCGAGGCCCAGGCGGCTGTGGGCCACGTGTTCCGCCTCCCCATGAACTGGATTCCAAACCCATCTCAGCGCCCCGCCTGCCGCCCCGTTTCAGACGCCGGGGGCCAGGCTCTTTCACAGGCCTCAGGAACGTTGCCCTGAAGAGGGTCAAAACCCGTTTCCCTCGTGGAATCTGTGCTTTCATGGACACGCGGAGACCGGGGCCTGAAATCTGTCGTTTGTTAGACGTTCACCAAAGCGTTAGGGAGGCGAGTGGAGCAAGGAGGGGTGTGGGTGGCGTGTACGTGTGGGGACTGCGGCACCGAGAGGAGGACCTTGAGGAAAGACCAGAATGCGATAAAGGCGTGAGCCATGCAGTGATCTGGGGTGGAACGTTCCAGAGACAGGGGAAAAGGCCACTTGGTGCTGCAAGGGGGGAGGACAGCGACTGGCCCTGCAGGGGAGGCTGGGGTGAGGGGAGCGGGCAGGGGTGATGAAGGACACTGAGGCAGACGTGGGGTCCAGAGGTGGCTGGGCCTGCCAGGGCTGGGGGACTGTGGAAGGCATGAGCCAGGAAGGCAGGAAGTGGCGTCCGCGTGCGGGACACTGGGGCCTGGGAAGCGGTGCAGTCATACGAGGTCGGGAGGGCAGCCCGGGAGGTCTTTGGAGGAAAGGGGTCCAGCGGCCGAGGGGCCAGAGCGTTGGGCAGCTCCACGCTCCGTGGCTGGAGGAGGGCTAACCACGGGCTTCAAGGGGGCGTGGAGGGGTGGATGGCCGCAGCAGCGACCGCGTCAGAGGGGGCGCGGCGATG
>JAQZBX010025797.1:5000-29308 GCA_029593785.1 Cabassous unicinctus | reverse complement strand
TCACTTATTCTTTCTTCTATCATTTCGAGTCTGCTGTTGTATGCCTCAAATGTGTTTTTGACTTCACCTATTGTGTCTTTCATTCCCATGAACTCCATTACTTTTCTGTTCAGGATTTCAAATTCTTCTTTGCGTTCGCTCAATGTCTTCTTGATGTCATTTATCTCTTTAACTATATTTTCTTTCATCTCATTAATTTGATTTTGGAAATTTGTGCTCATCTCACTGATTAGTTCTCTTAAATTCTGTATCTCTTCTGGGACTTTGATGTATTCCTTTTCTTGAGCCATGTCTTCTATTTTCTTAGTATGGCTCGTAATTTTTTGTTGGTATTTAGGCATCTGGTAGGTTGTATTTTACTTAGATGTTCTATCTCTTTCTCTTTTATAGGGTTCTAGTGGCAGGAGGCTGTGAATTATCACAGCTCTTTGATTTTTGGCTCACCCTTGTTTGTTAGGATTGTCCTGCTGGTTGCTCAAAACTGGGCACTGGACCCAGTAATTGGTTGTAGAGTCGTTTCCTAGAGCTTTGGTCAGGGAGGCTATAGAGGCCAGGAAAGCCTCTCCTATTTAATTTTCTTATGTGCACTTCCTTGGTCTGCCAGGAGACAGCACTCGTTGGCAGCTCTCAATTCAATGGCTGGTTGGACTGTATTTGTTGTGATACAGACCAGATCAATGTGATAGAACTTCCTGTCTGGGGGCTAAGAGCCCTGTAATTTAAACTTTCGGAGACAGTTCTCCAGTCTTCTCTGGCAGCCTCCTCCTTTTTCCCAGCTGGGAAATATTTCCTCTCCCCTCTGAATCCTCAACAATCAGTCCCTGTTAGTAGTGGAGGAGATTGGGAGGTTTGTATATCTTTAGCCCCTTGCAGGCTCCAAGGCAAACAATGGCGCAGCCCCACCCAACCTGGACTGGCTCTCGGGACAGGGCAGACCAAACCTGGGAGTCAAAAGCAGGGTAAGCCCCAGGCTCTCTCTCCCCTCTCCTGTGGAGTCCTCAACAATTAGTCCAGGCTAGAAGAGAGGGGGATTGCGAGGGTCGGATTTCCCCAGTCCTTCCCTGGCTCCCAGGGCAAACTGCCATGTGGAAGGTTCTGTGGTGCTCTGCAGCCCAAATTTGCGGGTCAGAACCTGAGTCAGCCTAAGGCTGTGTCCCTCTCTCTCCCCTTTCCGGGAGTAGTAGATCCCTGGAGCCCCCTTTGTCTGTAGTCGCAGGCCCAGAGGCCCGAGAATTCTAAAGAGTGTGGGGGAGGGTGCCAGCAGCAGCCGCTGCTGCTGATTAAAGCTCATGGTTCTGGTTCTGTCATCGCGATTTCTCTCTTTTGTCCCTCTCTCCTCTGGGTGGTGTGCAGTCTTTCCCTGCTGTCCTAAACCCTAGAAGAAAGATCTATTTTGGGTCTGTTTCAGCCTGTTCTCTAGCTGTTTTTCTGGAGAAGAGATTCCTGTGTGTTACTAGTCAGCCATCTTCCCGGAAGTCCAGTAATAATATTTTAATATTCAAAAGTGCTCACTAATTTTTTTACTAAATTGTCCAAATTAGTTACCACCCTAATTGGATTAAATGAGATAATTTAATTACAGCAAATGATTATATTTATTTGATATAGCTTGTGCTTAGTCATATCCCTTGAGCACAATGCATTTACATTATTTTCAGCAAGAGAGAACAGATGGAGAGAAAGACTAAGTGGTAGTTTATGCCAGAGAAGAAAAAAAGACATGTTTTAAGATTTGTGAAAATATATGGCAAATCAAGGAGATAAGCTAATATTAACAAATTGGATAATTAGCAAAGTGCTTTGGAAATGGAAAATACCACACTTTGCAAGCACTGCATATTGTAATTATTAGTATTTTACTTGCAGGGATTTCAATTTGCTTGTTTAAATTGCCTATTTCATAGTTTGAACTGTCAGTTTGAAAGGCACATCGAATAGTATAAATCATGTGACATGCAAATAAGATACTTTATGTATCGAGGAAAATCATAGCTTTAAGTAAAAATTCAAGTTCAGTAATATGTAAGAATATTTCCATTCTCCCCCGCCCCAACAGGAAAATCTTTACACCTGGTTTGTACCAATGTATATATGACAGATATTCCACTTTTCTCTGTAGGTTTCTGACATTGGATAAAATAATCCCACATATTTATGTGTACCTTTTGGAAGGACTATTTTTCATTTTATTCTTTGAAAGATAGAAAAGAATTAGAAGAATAACAAATTCATTAGGTGAATATGTCATGTAAAGGATATTGTGATAATTTCTATGAATTGAAAAAAAATCCTCATAATGTGAATATGTATTTGCTGATTGATGTGTAATCTAAACCCAATTTATCGTGTATTATTGAGTACATTCAAAATAGGGCCCAGCTATAGTCTACCCTTCCAACCTACAAAGTAACATTTTGCTTACTTTCAAGTACAATTTGCTATAATCCATATAAACAATATTTAGAACATACTTTGTCTTGATTTTAGCTTTGCATTACATGCTACTTACATCAAAATAATGTATTTTTACTAGCTGCAGTTGAATGAGTAACTCCCATTCCTGTCTTTCACTTTCTTTAGCAATAAAAATGACAAACTAAGATCTCTTCTCTGGAAGCTCTTTTTAAAATATATGACCATTTTCCTCCAGTATTATCCACCTTCAAAGTAATGATTTTCTTTTATCTGCTGGAAAACAAATGAGCAACTATTCTGCTAATATTCTCTTCTGTGTCTGTGATAAACTCTAATTATCATAAAATAAAGCCAAGCTTGTATTCCTCATGATTTTTAAATTGATATTCATTATATTAAGAGGATTAACTGGTGTGTTAAAATGAGGCCTAGTATACAAAAACATTTAAACAATTCCTTTTTATTTTTTGTTACTCAGCATTTCTTGTGCAAAGTGTTTTTGGTAAATGACATTAGCTTGCAAATTCTGCATTACAGCATTACAATTTAAATGGATTAATATAATATTGTTGTAAGATTAAAAGAGTTTTGGAACATCTTATTTAGGATGTATTCCTGAAGCTTCCCTCTATGCATCTATCTACTCATCTTTGCCCATGTTTCAAAGCTTTCAAAGGTTTCTTAAGCCTATAAGATACATCTGATTTTCCTAAAGTATCTTCAAGGCTCTCTGTAATGTGATCCAGTATTATCTTCCTTCACTTCGCATCACCCCTTCTCCTACCACACACACACAAAGCTGGCTGCCTTTCCTAATGTTGACTGATGCCTTGTGAAAGCCCTTTCTGTCCCAGCCTCCTTTCCTTCCCGGACTTCCCTTTTATCTCTGAGTAATTCCCTAATCATCTTCTAAAACTCAGGTAAGATAATAGGTTTCCCAACTTTTCTTGACACATTCCAAGCTGGCTTAGGTTCACATGGTATCTACATATCTATTATTTCCCTTCACCCTTGGAACAAAATCCAACCTTTTTACTAGGCCCTGCAGAGTCTTCCTGATCTGGTCTTTGCACTGGTTCCAGGCTTTTCCTTTCTGCTTCCCCCTTTGTTCTCTTTACTACAAATATGCTTAACTTTTCTTTGTCCCTTGACCGTGCTAAGCTTACCACTACTGTCCTGTAGAAAATCCATGTGCTGCTCCTTCTGCTTGGACCACTCTTTTCCCATTTCTCTCATTCCTCTAATTTCTCCCCTTCCATTCTCTCCTGAACCCGCCTCAGTTGGGCTTTTACCCCATTTACACCACTGATACTCTCATATCAGTGTCACCAATGACCTCCCTGCTGCTGAATGCAGTGGTTTGCTCCTTCTCAGTCCCATCACTGGTTCTGTCTTTCTCGATGAACTTTAAGCACTGGAGAGTCTCAGGTCTCAGCCCTTGAACCTATTCCCTTTCCTGCCTAAATTGATTCCTCTGGTGGTCCCCTCCAGGCTCATGGCTTTAAATACCGTCTCTAAGCTGATGATTCCCAAAATTATGTTCTTTGTCTGGACCTGTTTTCTGAAGTCCAGACTCATGCAAATCTCAATCTGACATCTCTTCTTGGATGTATAATAAGCAGGGCTGATAACTAGCCATTCTGGTTGTTAAATTTTTTAAAAAGTCAACAATTCTGACTTTTACGTTGTTAGATTTCAAAAAGCTCTGAGCTTTTGAGTCACCCCTCTCTGCTATCTCAGCTATCCCATTCCTTGCTCTTGATAGGCCACAATACAGAAGTATTAACCCCCAGATATAAAAGAGACACTCTATTGGACTTGTCTCCAGCTCTCTGACCCCTTTCTGATCTGTTAATGCCTATGCCTTATCTGTGTACATATTCACCTTCTCAGTTCTGTCTTACCTGAGCACTCAACTGCAGCCAATCCCTGGCACACATGCACATACACATATGTTTTCTGATCTTCTTTACTGTTTTATTTTTCTTTTTGTCACTTCTCTTTATCTAATGTCTATATATTTTATTTATCTTGTTTACTGTGTGTCACAAGAATGAGGGTGGGAATTTTTATGTTTTGTTTGCTGTTTAAAATTTTGTAAGTACTTGTAGTAGTTTGGAACTACATGTACCCTCAGAATATTACATTCTTATATTTAATCCATTCCTATGGTTCTAAACCTCTAATGTAAATAGAACCTTCTCATGAGATTACTTCAGTTAAATCATAGCCCAGGGTGGATTTAATCCTCTTACTGAAGTCTTTTATAAAGAGGTTAAATACAGAAAAGAAAGAAAGTTGTGGAAGCAAGAAAACCCAGCAGATTTCGATGCAACTTTTCTGTAATCTAAAACTTCTTTAAAAAATAAAGTTTATTATATTAAGAATATATATATATATATATATATACCACAATGTAAACTATGGACCTTGGTTAGTAGCAATGCTTCAATATTCATTCATCAATTGTAACAAATGTACCACACAATTGTAAGATGTTATTAATTGGGGAAGAGTCGGGCAGGGGAGGAGAGAGGGTATGTAAGCATCCCTTATACTTTCAATGTAACTTTTCTGTAATCTAAAACCTCTTTAAAAAAATAAAGTTTATTATATTAAAAAAAGAAAACACAGCAGACACCACCATATGCCCAGACATGTGAACAAGTAGTCCAGGTCGTTGGCAGCCAGGGTTTGGGCAGAAAGCATCACCTGATGATGCCTTTATAGCAACATTTTTCTTAACCTAAGAATTGTAAGTTTGTAAGTTAATAGATTCCCATTGTTAAAGCCAACACATTTCATTGTTTATGCTTTGAGCAGCTTAACAAACTTAAACAGAACTCAATAAAGATACATTTGTGAATGAATGAAAGATTGAATCCTCATGTAGCTGTTTCTTCTTCATTTAGTTAACAAATCCAATATCAAATTCTCAAACACACCTTCCCTAACCACCCTAGATAAGGCAGTTCACCTTCTAATCATTTCTACCACATTACGCTGGTTTTGGCACTTATGTGTCATATGTCAATAACTGAAAATAGTTATTTATCCATTTAGGTGGTTATTTTTTGTTTGTTTTATCCTAAAATATAAGCTCTTGCTGAGGGAACCTGCCTTGTACTTAGTTGCATAACCAGAATGTTATATTTGTCACATAATAAGCATTCAATAGATATTTTTGATTTGAGTGTGTGACCAAGTTTTTTCACTTCATTTTTAGATGTCTGATTTATTGATGGCAGAGACCCTGATTTTGGTTCATCAGTGTTAAGCAAAGTCCTGAGGTCAAAGTGGTTTGAAGTTGTATGTACCCCAGAAAAACATGTTCTTAAATTTAATCAATTCCTGTGGGTGTGAACCCACTGTAAGGAGGACCTTTTGATGAAGTTACTTCAGTTAAGGTGTGGCCCACCTCAATCAGGATGGGTCTTGATCCTACTACAGGTGTCATTTATAAGAGAAAGAAATTCAAGCAGAGAGGAAAAAAACTATGGAAGCAAGAAGCTGAAATCAAAGAAACCCAGAAGAGAAGAGAGAGACCAACAGACTCTGCCCCATGCCTTGCCCTATGTCAGAGGAGCCAAGAATTGCCAGCAGCCAAGCTAGCTGGCAAATTGGATAATTTAATACATTAAAATAATTATTTAATAATTTAATACATTAAAACTGGGACAGAAGAAGGGAATGAGGAACAGATCTTTGGCATTCTGTTATTCAAATACTCATTTGTGTGTCACCATAAAGCTGCTTTGTTATAGAACAAGTTCATTAAGGAGCCACGTTTATTTCCATTATGAAATCAAAATAAAAGTGAGCACTCATTCAGATCCAGTTTTCCTTCTTTTTAAATATGTTCCTATTGTTTAAGCCAACCCATTTCATGTATTTGCTTGAGCAGTTTAGAAGAGTAAAACAGATTTTGGTACCAAAAGAGTGTGGTACTACAATTGCAAATATTATAATAGCAGAAATTGCTTTGGAATTGGGTAATGGATAGAAGCTGAAAGAATAGTGAGATGCTTCATAGAAAAAGCCTAGATTGCTCTGAAGAGACTGTTGGTAGAAATATGGATGCTAAAGGTATTATTGATGAGAGCTTAGATGGAAATAATGAATGTGTTATTGGAAAATGGAGGAAAGGCGATCCTTGTTTTAAAGCGGCAGAGAACTTGTTGAAATTGAGTCTTGATGTCAGGTGGAAGGCAGAGCTTGAAAGCCATGAACTCGCATATTTAGCTGAGGAGATTTTGAAGCTCAAGTGTGGAAAGTACAGGCTCATTTCTCCTTGCAGCTAATAATAATATGTGAGATGAAAGGGATATGTTGAAAACTGAACTCTTAATCACTAAAAAAACAGATATTGAAGATTTGGAAAATTCTGACCTTCTGGAAAGCCAATCCCCAGAGAATAATGCTCCACATAAGAATTTAACTTAACATGGATCCAATCAGCCATTTTAGTGTAAGTCAGGATTGGAGACGCAGTTATCCAGGAAGGATCTGTGGAAAATCCTTTCGTCTGATGGATTGGACCCCTGTGAACTACATGCAAAACTGACAAGTTTTTTTTTGCATAATCTCTATGAATGGGACCACTGACAGCCTGGAGTAAATGGACACAGAAGGGACAAAAGGAAGGAAAAATCACTTCAAGGGCAGAGCCATAGAATCTGAAATCTGGACGGAAGACACCTTCTTGGGCAAAGAGAGCCGGCCAACCCCTGTGTGTGGAAAGGGTGAGCTCTTGGAGGGGGGCCCTTCTGCCCTGCTGTTCAGGAAGAGTGCTGCCACCCCAGTGCCCAGAGAGGGTGGAGCCCATGCCCTGGCATTTGCGGAGAGCTTGGCCTCCGTCCTGATGCTGGGACACGGTGGAGTCTTCACCCCAGTGTTCCAGGAGAGCATGGCCACTGGGCAAGTGCTTGGAAGGGGTGGGACTGCTCCTTCATCAGCCCCAGAGGACAAAACATCGTTCCATAGATGATGCTCAGACCTTGAAATCTTATGGAGTGTGCCCTGTAGGCTTTCGGAATTGTTTGGGGTCATGACCCCTGTATTCCTTCCAGTTTTCCCTGTGGGAATGGAAATGTTTATACTATTCCTGTCCCTTCATTGTCTACTGGAAACAGATACCTTGGTCTCTAGGTTTCACAGGTTCATAGGCAGAGTGGAATTGTGCCCTGCAACAGACCACATCCATAGCTGATTATGATGAAAGTTTGTACTAAGTATTGTTTCTGAAATGACTTACGGATATTATATGGAATAAATGTATTTTGCATATAGAAAGAACATATCTTTTGGGGTTCCACAGGGTAGAATGTGGTAGCTTCAATCCATATGTACCCCAGAAAAATGTATTCTTAAATTTAATCCATTCCTGTGGTGTAAGCCCATTGTAATTAGGACCTTTTGTTGAGGTTACTTCAATTAAGGTATATCCCACCTCAATTAGAATGGATCTTAATCCTATTATTGGAGTCCTTTAAAAGAGAATGAAATTCAGACAGAAAGAGGAAGCCAGGGAAGCAAGAAGCTGAAATCAAAGAAACTGGGAAGAGAAGGAAGAGAGCAGCAGACACCACCATGTGCCTTGCCATGTGACAGAGGAGCCAAGAATTGCTGGCAGGTAGGCCTAGAATGCCATAGTCTTTAAGGAGAAAGCATCACCTTGATGATGCCTTGATTTGTAATTTCTTTTAGCCTCACAACCATAAGCTTTTGCTTTAAGCCAATCCATTGCATTGTATTTGATTGAGCAGCCTAAATAACTAAAACTATAAATATTACATATACAATAAATTAATACCTGATCAAAGAGAAGAATTTTCAGTATTGCAAACATTTCTCCAAAATTGCTATTAAATGTACATTTACTAATAAAGAAGCCCTATTCAATTAATCATATGAAAAATAGAAATACAAACCTTATCTCCAAGATATAAAGGCCAAATACAAATAACCATTAGAATATTCAGAATTTTCACAAGAATCAATACTAATTTCTATTAACAAGATTTTTAAAACCAGATGCATGCTGTAGTGCAATGGGCTTAGAATATCTTCCATTGGAAGGTGGATGGCATAGGTCATATTTTCCAGTGTTCCACAGGAGAATCCATACTTGGAAATCGTTAGTAAAATGTAAATGTCAGGTGACCCTTAGTTAAATAAGGTATATTAGAGCTGACCAGTTCCTTAAGTATTATTTATCTGAGTCCCTTATTTGTGGTATGTCGTAGCCCATGTCCAGAGGTTTAGTGAGGTATGTAAAAATCATGGAGTTGATGAAATGTCAGAATAGCAGCTAACACAAGGTGTGAAGGATTTTGTCCCAGAGTACTGAAATGTAAATGTTGCAAAAATTTAAAGTAATGACAAACAAGTTAATTTAATGCAAATTGAACAACAATAAATAGTTAAAATAGAAGCCAGCAGATGTAGCAATTGTTCATCATATGTCTCTGAGTGAGTCACATAATGAATTACAAAGTTGATTTGAGGTCTAATCCAGGACATGAAACTCGCTAAAGCATCGCTAATAATGAGACTGGAATTAGACTAGGCATACTATCTCATGAACTAGAGAGAGGACTGAAAGAAGAATAATTACAGATAATTTTAGAGTGCACTTTCACAATGAAAGTGCTTATGCTTAAAACCATCTGTTATAGATTCAAATTTGTTCTGACAATATTCAGGTTACATACTCTATAGAGTTCTTAATTCTTTGTAATCACTTTATGTCTTTTTAAAACTAAGTGGTATTGTTAAACAAATAAGATATTGGGCCTCAATTTCCCAATTGGTAAAATAGTGATAAAAATATCTACCTTACAGAGTTGTTTAATCATTTGTTATAATAGTTATAAAACACTTAACCCTGTACCTGATAAAAGTAGACACTTAATAACATTATCAATTACTCTTATTTATTTTTGTTAGAACAGATACCAAAGTATGGGAGGCTGATGACAGTTCAATGTAAATATAATAGTGGTCGTACTTTCAACTTCATTCATGTAGGTGGTGAACATTTTATTTTGCAACATCAATTTTTTAAAGATGAAATTATCTTCAAAGAGAAATTATAAACTACATCGCACACAAACAGTTTTCAACCTTTATTCCAATGAGGCAGATTTGAAAGATGATGTTCATGTATATGGAAAAGAAGAGAAACTATAAAAGTACCAAGATAATGATGAAACTCCCAGCATCCTCCCTACACACACACACACACACACACACACACACACACACACACTAAATAAGTTAAATAATGTGGCTGACTTTTATTTTATTTGACTGTTTTATTCATTAAATTAATGCATTTGAGCAATTAAATCACCTGCTTGATGACCTCAAAATTTGTAAAGAAAAATATGGGTCTTCCTATTTTTTTAAGAAATTGGACTTCATCTCATAACAACAAAGAAGACATTTTAAAGGTTGCTTGGTACAAGCTGTGGTAAAAATAAAATCAACTTCAGGCTGCATATAAATCTCAATCAGGCTTCCAACAACTCCATTCATCTCCTAACTGAAAATGAGGCAAGTTAAAGCATAGTTTGAGAATGGAAGTGATGCAATAACAGGGATATCCTGAATGGAATCTAGTTAATATAAAAATTATATTATATGCCAACATTGGTTAATTTAAACATGAATGATTATTAACAATCTCTTTGGCGTGCATCCCCCAGCCAGCCTGGACAGAGTGTGCTGCCACCCTCCAGCTGAAACTCACTGAGCCCAATTGTAAAGGTTTTAACCATAAGCAGAGGAAAGTGCTTTCAAATATTTTATCCAAGGCTAGCATTTTTTAGGTTTTGTGTTTTGATTAAGTGTATTATTCTTTTGTGTTTCTAAAGAAAGAATCCATTTAGTATTGCCTACAACATGTTAGAGCATTATACTTAGTCGATCAACACTTAGCAGTGACATTTTATAACATCCTCATTACTTAATTGCTTATTTTGATTACTTGCAACTTTATTTTATTTTTGATCACTGTACATGTGAAATGTTGGGCAAAGTATCTCTTTCAGAGCTTCTGCTTCTCTTAAGGCTGATGGCTGGAATCATGGTTTCTCCACTGAAAAGGGAGCCGCCTTGCCATAGTTGCTTTATGCCTCTGGGCCTGTGCTTTATTTGTTATTTGCTTGACCATTTCTCACATGGGGATAACAATAGTACTTACCTAAGAGGGCTAATATGAAGAGTAAATGAAATAATCCATGTAAGAAAGGATTTAGAAAACGCTCTGGCACATTGGAAGTGCAATCTAGTTGTTTAATAAACTAAAAATTAGCTGTACTTCTCTTAGCTGCGTATGAAAGAAGTGGTTCAATGGGACTGTCTAGTCCCTGAGTAGAAGAAAATTGAAATTATGTAACTGGAGAACAAAACACTTCGCAAATCAAAAATCTCTCTACATCAATGCGTAACTACTTCTAAATGGGAAGCCATCACGTTTTCTCCCCAAACCTTACCTAAAGGGGACTATGCCATTTTAGATGGCATAAGCTAGTGTGATAACTGGGAAAGGTAATGCAAGAGTTAACTAGATGATGCTGAGGTGGCTTAACAAATTGTTAGTCACAAACTTGTGGTCCTGAGCTGATAATTAAGTGATTAACTGAATGGTAACTGTGGATGAGTAAGAAAGTGGAGAAATGTGGATGAAATGGTCTGGAAAAATGGTGAACTTATTTCCCATGTCTTACATGGTCTTACAATTTAAACTAAAGCATGCAATTGTTTGATTGCTATTGTTTTCTCACCTATTGTAGATGGACCTTTTGATTAAATTACTTGAGTTAAAGGCCTTTGATTACATTGCAGGACCCAGGGTGAGTCCTAATCTTTTTACCAGAGTCCTTTATGAACAGAGGAATAAAATATCACAGACAAAGAAAAAAGCTGCAGAGACAAGGAGGAAACCAGAAGCTGAGAAAGAAGGCCCTGGAAGACAGAAGCTGAAATCAAGGGAGCACAGAGGCTGAGAGGAAGCCACTCTAGCCAGAAGCAGAAAGCAATGAGCCTGGAGGAGAGGGGAGAGAGGAGCGGATTCCGCCATGTGCCTGATCGCCCACAGCTGCAGCTCAGGGAGAATGCATCTCCTGATGATGCCTTGATTTGGACATTTTTCTCTGCCTCAGAGCTTTTAACCTATTAAATGCCATTATAAAAGCCAACCCATTTCTGGTATATTGCTTTGGTAACATTTAGCAAATGAAAACATCCCCATTTTACAAATAAGGAAATTGTGGCTCCTAAAGGTTGGATAATCTGCCAGTGTTCACTTAGGAGATGGCTGACCCAAGGTCCAATATTTGAAAGCAAATCACCTCTCTACCATACATCATTCATTCTTTATAATGTCACTGAATGATTAAAATTCCTACCTGAATTTATAGAAAAGTATTTTAAGAATTAACACATTGAAAATAGGTGCTCACAATTCTTACGTATTCCATTTCAAAATAAAAGAGACAATACTCATAATTTTAGATAAAATTATGCTATTGTGTTTATTCATGTACTCATGCAACAAATATGTATCTAATTCATGACTGTTACAATTATGTACCTCTTATTTTATATAACTTTAAAATACTGCAAATTGCTTCAAAATAGAGAAATTAAGTTTTAAATAGTTCAAGCATGCTGAACTCCTTTATGACCGAATAGAAATAGATTCAGTGAGCAAAGAAATTCATTTGAGTGACACTAAAAATTTACAGTTTTAGAAAAGAAAAGCCTTAAAATTCAGATAAACAAAGGGAATTGACAGAAAAGGAAGAAGAGGGATTAATAGAAGGCGAGGAAGGAAATTTACTCAAAGCTCAAAGCTGCTTTCCCATCGTCATGGTAATGCAGATAGTCTCTGATCCTGACTGGGCAGACAGCAAGTATGGACCAGAGGGGCTCAAGTACCACTATCTTTTTCTCTCTTGAAAGACTTAAGTGTTGCAAAGATCAAGTGTTTTCACAGGCTGGACTTTGCCATGACTCAAAGCCCTGCTGTTTCAAGAAGGCTGTGTTTCCAAAAGCCATCAGCCATTAATGAGAGTGACAGAGCTCGGGGAACCGCTGGCCCCGTGTGTGGCTTTCAGAGCAAGCTAGCAAGTAAAGAGTGCCTGGTACTGGCTGAAATCTTCAGTCATTTCTAAAAGACTGTTTTCTTTAAACTGGAAGAAAAAAGCAGTTACAGAGAGAAAAACTGTGGATGCAAAGGACAGAAAACTAAAACAGACAGTTGCTTACTGTAAATGGACCTAATTTTTTTAATAGCCTTCTAAAGTATGGCTCTCCTTTCATAATTTATTCTAAAGTTTGCTTCATACCCTTAAATTAGAACTGCTGAGTATTATACAGATTGAATCGTGTCCTCCACAGAGACATGTTCAGGTCTCAACCCGAGGTCCTGTGGATGTAAATCCATTTGTAAATAGGATCTCTGAGGATGCCATTACATAAGGTGAGGCCAAGCTGAATCAGGGCAGGCCCTAATCCAGTGTGTATGGGGGTCCTTACACACAGGGAATTTGGACAGAATCAGGAGGAGATAGACGGGGAGAGAGGTGGCCACGTGACAGAGGCAGGGATTGAGTTATGGATGGGTGGCAAGCTACCACCAAAACCTCCAGACTTCAGGAGAAGCTTGTGTTCTGGCACCTTGTGTTGCACACTGAATCATGCCCCCACAAAAGGCATGTTCAGGTCCCAATCCCTGGTCCTGTGGGTGTGGACCCATTATAAAAAGGATCTCTTAAAGGTGTTGACTCAGTTAAGCTGCGGCCAAACTGACTGAGTTTGGGCTTCAATGTGGATTACTAGAATCCTTTATAAACAGAATGAAATTCAGAGGATAAGAGAAGCCAAAAGAAGCAGCCAGAGCTGGAAGTTAATGGAATCTAAAGAGGAGGAGAAAATGGCACCATGTGCATTTCCATATGAAGGAAAAGCCAATGAACCCCAAAGATTGTTAGCCAGCCAGAAGATACTGAGCCTGCAAGGAAGCCAGCTTCCAAGCTTCTGAAACCACAAGCCAATAAATTCCTGTTACGCTGACCCATTAGATGATATATGTTTTAGCAGCCAGGAAATTACAACAGTTTTGTCTGGGACTTCTACCCTCCCAAACTTTGAGACAATAAATTCCTGCCATTTAAGCCAACTCGCCTGTGGTCTTTTGTTACACTGGCCCTGGCAACTATTAATATGATACAGTTAATTTTTTTTTTGGTTATCGTTCCCCATTCACCGTATCCTTTAATAGAGCAGAAACAGTGTCTGCCTCCTGCAATGATCTACTGCTGATATCTTACCCGTCTTGTGAACAGATGGTGCAGAGCCTTTTTATCCACCATTCTGAGGGCAACCACACAATTTTTAAAAAAGATTTATTTGTTTACTTACTTACTTTTATCCATTTTTACCCCCTGTATTAGTCAGCCAAAAGGGGTGCTGATGCAAAATACCAGAAATCAGTTGGTTTTTATAAAAGGGTATTTATTTGGGTAGAAGTCCACAGTTACCATAAAGCATAAGTTTCTTCCCTCACCAAAGTCTGTTGCCCCGTGTTGGAGCAAGACAGCTGCCGACATTTGCCAGGGTTCAGGCTCCTTGGGTTCCTCTCTTCCCAGGGCTCTGTTTCTCTCTGGGCTCAGCTCCTCTGTTTCCTCCACAAGGTCAGCTGTAGACTATGAGGCTCTCTAAGCTTTGCCTCTCTCCACAAGGCCAGCTGTGAACTGTCAGGTGAATGGCTCCTCTCTTTTCCTGGGGCCTTCTCTCCTTCCTCACCAGAACTCCAACATCAAAACTACTCCAACCTTGTCCTTTGCCATGTCTTTTTATCTTTGAGACCCCACCCACCAAGGGCTGTGGCTCAATGCCCTACTGACAGGGCCCAATCAACGCCCTAATCATAACTTAATCATGCCCAGATTAACAGACCGGTTTACAAGCGTAATCCAATATCTATTTTTGGAATTCATAACTATATCAAACTGCCAAACTGGTACACCACCCCACCCCACCCCCCGTTTTTGCTGTTTTTGTGTCCATTCCATGGGCAATTCTCTGTGTCTGTTTCCGTCTCTTCTCATCCTTCTCCTCCTGTCTTCACTGGGATTCGATCCTTGGAACCTCCGATGTAGGAGAGAGGTGTCCTACCGCCTGCGCCACCTTAGTTCCTGGGTTTTCAGCACGTCTCGTCTTGGCTCTCCCTTGTGTCACTCTCCTGTTAATATCATCATCTTGCTGCATGGCTTGCAGGGCCTGACGGTGCACCCGCTTGTGGGACCTGGAGGCGCACCCGCTCACAGGGACTGGCGGCCCGCGCTTCTTCTATATTTTTCTTTATTTTTACCGGGAGGTCCCAGGGATCGAACCCAGGTCCCTCCATATGGGAGACAGATGCCCAACCATTTGAACCACATTCGTCCCCCACAACCATATAATTTACTGTCCAAACTGGGACTTTGTTATTTCTAATCTGGACAAATGCTACGGTAGACATAATGGCAACAGGTGTGCAGTGGGACTATCCTGGATAAATCAGGATATAAAGTCACCTTACTACACACCATCCTAACTACACAGAGGTGCATTTAAGTGGAGAAGCATAATGAGGGCACATTTATATTTGTGGTTTTAAATTTGTATAGTATACTGTATTTACTGGAAGCTGCATTGGATATTTTCTATTAGATATTGTAATGTCCTCAATGTAATTTTCTCCATACCTCTTCCCTGCCTTTAGCAATCGCACCCTCCTCATGCTCTTGAATGTTTGAATGAACTTCTTCTACTTGCATATGTAAATGACACTCCTTTCAGAAATCTCTGGCTAGACCACCAAATTACAAGTAATTAAGGTAGAAGGAGTCCTTAAAATTCATGAAGCCACATGTCCCAATTTCATAAAAGTGAAAAAAAGTTAGAGATTTGAGGTCTTCCCTAAGGTCGCACTGCTATCTATTAATGTCAAATAAAAATGTCTATTGTAGTAACATATATACAATAAAAATTTCCCAGTGTCATCACTTTCATGTGCTTAAGTCAGTGATACCACATTCTACCCTCCTAACTCTGGTAACTTGTAATCTTCTTTCTGTCTATGAATTTGCTTATTCTAGGTATTTCATATAAATGATAGTTGTCCTTTTATGTCTGACTTATTTCGCTCAACATGATGTCTTCATCCATGCTTGACAGTGCTTTAATAGAGAGTTTTCCAAATTGCTATCATCGATCCATGAAGCCAAGAACTCACATGGATGAACCACGCTCTGATTTGACATAAATGCACCCACACTTAGCTTCAAATGATAATTTACTAATGTATTATAAAGACTCAAGTAATTTGTACAGTAGAAAGGACAATTAGACCACCGAATCATTAAACTGAACATTGAGAGTGCAGTCAGTCCTGAGGAAGCTTTATTTTGCAGCCACTCTTTTGGTTATAAAACAACAAGAACTTTACGTTTAGATCTAGGGATGAGATTTTAAGAATCAATTTAAATTTCGCTAAAACAATAACTTCAAAATACCCAATCTACCAACACATAGTCTACAATGAAAACAATACATGATGTATAATGAGCCTCTCTTATTTTAACTTCAAAAAGTGGACAGGAATAATTTTGATCCATATAAGTAGAGTTCCTCTGACTCTAGAAATATTGCTTTTCTAAAATTAACTTGCTCACGTACTTTAATTCAAAGCTAGTTTATGGTAAACGTTGGTCATGTTCCTCACATAGCTGCCGATTTCAAGTGGACAATCTAAGAACTGCAATAAAACATGTAGGAATGGCAAATGATGGGAAACTTGAAAACGTGGGCCAGTTGGGAATGAAGATGAGTCTGCCTAAATGCAACAATCTTATGATTCTATTTGACCTCTAATATCATTATCTGAAACAGCAAGACTATATGTAATCGTTTTTAAAAGTTTATGGTGGTTACACATCACAACATCACATTTCCCATTCCATCCAATTTCAAATATACAATTCAAGAATGTGGTGTTAACTACATTCACAATATTGTGCTACCTTTACAACTATCCATTACCAAAACTTTCTCATCCCGCCAACAGAGACTGCACTGATTCCCCATCCCTACCCCTGTGCCCAGTAACCTGTATTCCAATTTCTGACCCTATGAATTTGTATATTCTGATTATTTCTATAAGTGAGATCATACAATATTTGCCCTTTTGTGCCTAGCTTATTTCACTGTTCAAGTTTCATCCATGTTATAGCACTTCATTCCCCCTTCTGGCTAAATACTTTTCAATGTACATATATACTACATTGTGTTGATCATCCATTGAGGGGCTTTTGAGTAATGCCTCTGTGAACACTGGTGTAAAGTTATCTTCCTGAGTCCCTGCTTTGAATTCTTTATGGTATATACCTAGAAATGGGATTGCAGGATCATCCTATACTTAACTTCCTGAGGAACCACCCAACTCTTTTCCACAGCAGCTGTACCATTTTACATTCCTACAACAATGCACCAGAGTTCCTAATTCTCTGCTTCCTCACCAACACTTGTTATTTTCTGTATGTAAAATAATAGCCATTCTAGAGGGTGTGAAGTGCTATTATATTGTGGTTTTAATTTGCAGTTCCTAAATAGCTAAAGATGGTAAACATCTTTTCATGTGTTTATTAGCCATTTGTATATATTCTGTGGAGAAATTTTTGTTCAAGTCTTTGCCCAGTTTTTAACTGGGTTGTTTGCCTTTCTTGACTTGTAGGATTTCAGTATTTTTTTTGAATATTAAACCCTTATCAGACATATGGTTTCCATGAATTTTTCTGTGATTCTGTAGTTTGTCTCTTCACTTTCTTGATTAGCTCCTTTGACATACAATTTTTTTTTTTTTAATTTTGATGAGGTTCAATTTATACATATATATATTCTTTCGTTGCTTGTGTTTTGGTATAAAGCCTAAGAATCCATTGCCTAATATAAGGTTCTAAACATATTCCCCTATGTTTTCTTCTAGGAATTTTGTTATTTTTGTTCTTATATTTAGGTCTTTGATCTATTATAAGTTAATTTTGTAGATGGTGTGAGGTAGGAACCCACTGTCATTCTTTTGCATGTGGATATCCAGTTTTGCATTTGTTGAAGAGACTATTCTTTCCACCAGTGAATGGACTTGGCACCACTGTCAAAAATCATTTGGCACTCATCCTAAGATGGTGCTCAGCAAGAAGAAGGCCTGTTCAGTTCAAGCATGAAGATTCTGAAGCCCAGTGGTGAAAAGATGTACAAATTCCAGTCTGGCATTTCTCAGGCCCCTGTTGTGCTGGAGATGAAATCTGACCCAAAGCCTCAGTTAAGGGAACTGAATATAACAAAAGCCAAGAAAATTTAAGTTGGTAGTGATCAGAAAGCTATTAAAATCTTTGTTTTTATTCCTCAACTGAAATCTTTCCAGAAAATCCATGTCTGGCTAGTACAGGAAGAGGAAAAAATTCCAGCAGAAAAGCAGTTTGCCATTATTGCTCAGAAGCAAATTCTGCCTAAGCCAAATCAAAAAAGTCATACAAAAAAATAAGCAAAGGCATCCCAGGAGCCGTACTCTGATATCTGTACATGACGCAATCCTTGAAAATTTGGTCTTTCCAGGTGAAATTGTAGGCAAGAGAAACCTTGTAAAACTGGATTGTAGCCAGCTTGTAAAGCTTCAGTTGGACAAAGGACAACACAGCAATGTAGGCCACATGGTTTAAACTTTTTCTTGTGTGTATAAGAAGCTCACGGACAAGAATGTTAATTTAAAACTTCCAGAGTTTCAATTTTAAACAAAATTGAAATTTTTAGAAAAAAAAATTGGCCATTAATAAGAGAGTTTATTTATGAAATCTCATTTCTACTCCATTGATCTATTTGTCTGACCTTATGCAAGTATCACACTGTTGGGATTACCCTAACTTTGTAATAAATTTTGAAATCAGTATTTGTTGTCCTCCAACTTTATTTTTCTTTTTTCAAGATGGTTTTGGCTATTCAGAGCCCCTTGTACTTCTTTATGAATGGGATGATTGGCTTTTCCATTTCTGTTAAGCAGCCTGCTGGAAATGTGATTGGGATTGCATGAATCTATAAATAGCTTTGAGTAGTATGGGCATTGTTTTAGTTTCCTGGGCTGCACAGGCTTAACAATGGGAATTATTCACTCACCATTTGAGGCATCACTAAAGCAATGCTTTCTTCTTGAAGATTGTGGCTTTCTCGGACTGGCTGCTGGTGATCCTTGGTCCCTAGCTTGTCAAATGGCAAGGCAAAAGACAGCATCTCCTGGTCTCTCCCTTCTCTTCAAGCTTCTGTTGATTATCAGCTTCTGGCTTGCTGTGATGTTCTCTTTGTATGTCTGAATTTTATTCTGCTTATAAAGGACTCCAGTAATAAGATTAAGATCCATCTTGACTGACATGGGCCATACCTTATCTGAATTAACCTCATCAAAAGATCCTACTTACAATGGATTCACATCCACAGGAATGCATTAGGCTTAAGAGCGTGTTTTTTTTCTGGGATACATACAGATTCAAACCACCACAGACATCTTAACAATATTTAATCTTCCAATTCATGAATGTAGAATGTCTTTCCTTTTATTTAAGTCTTCTTTGATTTCTCTCAGCAATGTTTTATAGTTTTTTTGTGTGTGTATGAGTCCTTTATATCTTTAGTTAAATATAATCCTAGATATTTGATTCTTTTAATTGCTGTCTATTGTAAATGCAATTGTTTTCTTGATTTTCTTTTGGATTGAGTGTTGCTTGTCTATAGGAACACCACTGACTTTTTGGTGTTGCTCTTGTACCCTGTCAATTTGCTGAATTATTTGTTTTTAGCCCTTGCAGCTTTCTTGTAGATTCTTTGGGATTTTCTAAATTTAGTATCACGTCATCTTTGAAAAAGGAAAGTTTTACTTCTTCCTTTCCAGTTTAGATTCTTTTTATTTCTTTTACTTGTCTAATTGCTCAGGGTAGCACTTCCAATATAATGTTGAATAGCAGTGGTTAAAGTGGGCATCTTTGTCTTGTTCCTAATTCTAGGTGGAAAACTTTCAGTCTTTAACCATTAAGTATGATGTTAGCTGTGGGTATTTTATATTGCCCTTTATCATATTGTGGAAGTTCCCTTCTATTTCTGCTTTTCTGAGTACTTTTTTTTTTTTTTTAATCAAGAATAGGTGCTGGATTTTGTCAAATTTCTTTTCAGTGTCAAAAGAGATGATCAAGTGGGTTTTTTTCCCCCTCTTTTTTCTATTAATGTGGTGTATTGCACTAATTGATTTTCTTATGTTGACTCACCCTTGCATTCCTGGCAGAAATACCAATTGGTTGTGGTGTATTATCCTTTAATGTCCTGTTGGATTTGGTTTGGTAGTATTTTGATGAGGATTTTTACACCTATATTTTAAGGAATATTGTCCCATGGCTTTGGGATTAGGGTGATACTGGCCTCATAGAGTGAGTTAGGAAGTTTATGTTCATTTTTAATTTTGTGGAAGAATTTGAGCAGAATTGGAGATTATTGTTTTTGAATATTTGGTAAAATTCACCTGTGTTGCCATCTGGTCCTGGACTTGTCTTTTTTGGGAGGTTACTGATTCACTCTGTCTACTTGTTATTGGTCTGTTAGAAAGTCTTATAGTTATTTTTGATTCAGGGTGTTTCTAGGAATTTTTCAGTTTTGGGTAGATCGTCTAGTATGTTCACATACAATTGTTCTTAGTATCCTCTTTGTTTTACTCAGTGTTCTCAAGACAAATGGAACTGGCAGGATATAGATATATATAGAGAGAGACATTTATTATAGGAATTGGATCACATGGCTGTGGGGATTCAGAAGTCTGAATTCCATAGGGTAGGCTACAAGATGAAAACTTCAAAAACTGGGATCTGAAATCTGGTGTGTCCAAACTCCATAGGGCAAGTTGGAAACTCTGATGAAGGTGAAATTATGTTATCTAGGAGAAGCTGGCTAGCTGAAGAAGTAGCAGAAATTCTTATGACTTCTGAAATCCTAAATTCTATTTTTTTTTTTTACCTCTAACTGATTGGATGAAGAAGCTCTCCTTATTGCTAAGCTTATTGCTTGTTTATTCTAGATGCAATAAACTGACTAGAGAATGTTAGTGTATCTATGAAATACCTTCAAATTAACAATCAAGCAGTGCTTACTTGATCAAACAACTAGATACTATAACTTAGCCAAATTGATACATGAAATTAACCATTACACCTTATAATCCCTTTTATATCTGTCAGGACAGTAGGACTTTTCATTTCTAATTTTATTAATCTGCATCTTTTCTTTTTTTTCTTTGTCAGTCTAGCTAAGTATTTGTCAACTTTATTGGTCTTTCAGGGCACCAATTATTTATTTATTTATTTTATTTAAATTTAGTTTTAAAACAATGTTACAAGTTACTCAGATTTATCATAACAATAAATCTGCCTTAGTGGTTACATGCCCCCCCCCCCCATTACTTTTGTTCATTCCTCAATCTTGAGGGATTTGGGATGCTGACCACTCTGAGTCCTTCAAGCTGAGAAGAGACATAGGAGCTGTGGGGCAGAGGAGTGGAATGGTTTTCCTCACCTTTGAAGATACCCCTTGCTTTGGGCATGGGGCTGTTCCATCACATGGTTCTGTTAGTTGTCCAGGGCAGGCATAAAGAAATGGAGAGTAGGAGGTGACCACATATCTGCTGGGTTTCAGGGATCAAGCCTAGGAACAACCAAAGTCTTCAAGTATCTGAGAAACATACTTAAAGGTAAACTGAAATTTATAGGTTAAAATAAAGGAAGTAGAGAATCATGATTCATGGATTTATAAATGAGTTTAACTATGTTATATTGGGGAAATAGCTTTTCATATATTCTCAGATACAGCCCACTGAGGGGGTGTAGATTTCATGTGGCCGTGTGGCTTGCCCATGGTGTCCAAATGGCCCTATGATCAGGAGCACTTTCGTTTGAGTCAAAGCAGCAATTTTCTGTTTTGCTGATTCTTTCTATTGTTTTTCTTTTCTTTATTGTATTTAATTCCAATCTAATCTTTACTATTTCTTTCCTTCTGCTTACTTCGGGTTTAGTTTGCTCTTCTTTCTTGGTTCCTCCAGGTATTGAGATTAAGTAACTGATTTGAGATCTTCCCTGTGTTTACGCATTTACGGTTCTACTTCTTCCCCTTGAACACTGCCATTGCTGCATCCTACAAGTTCTGGTATATGTTGTGTTTTCATTTTCATTTGCCTCAATATATTTCCTAATTGCAATCATTTTTTTTTTTTAGGAGGTACTAGGGATTGAACCCGGGACCTTATACATGTGAAGCAGGTGCTCAACCACTTGAGCTAAATCTGCTCCTAACAATCTATTTTTAAACAGCATGTGTTGAACATAAAATGTATGCACATAATTTGTCAAACAAAGATAAATTCCAAAATACACACTAGATATGTGTTTCTATAACTGACAAGGAAAAAATGTTTCTATAACTGACAGGGAAAAATGTATCATTTTAGAGTGAGGAGGTATTATTTTTGGAGAAGAGGGAGGGGGTAGCTCTTGGGAAAGGACATAAGTGGGGCTTCAGGGGTGATATAATTTATGAACATGTACATATACAGAATAGTGTAACATGAGTGAGTTCATTTATGAAAATTCCTCAAACTGTACACTTGTGATTTGTGTTTCTATCTTATTTCAATAATAATGCTTTTTCATTACCATAATATATAATCTTATTTCAAAATTAATGTTGGGTTTCTAAGTAGAATTGCAAAAAATTAAAATTTTAATTTAATATTAATTAGCTAAAATGTCATTTAAAATTAAAGATTTTTTAAAAATCCAATAGAAAACGTCATAAATTTGGTGTGAAACAGTTCATTTGAATGGATTGCTTTTAGTTTAGAGCATGCTTTAACCTCACAAGAAACAAAACCTTTACATTTTTCCAAATGTGCTAAAATGTACTAATTGAAAACGGTCAATTTAAAAAATTGTGATATATATATATATAAACACAATATTTCCCATTCTAGTCATTTTTAAGTGTCCACTTCTGTGGTATTAAAAGACTGTGACATTTAAAAATCAATAAATAATGTTAAATAATAAGAAAATTCATAAGTATCTTTTACATCCTGAAATTATTGGCAAAGCATTTTGATATCAAGCTAAAACAAAGCAGGCGTGTTTTAACTGAAAGAATATTAAATTTGAAGTCAAAAGATATGAGTTTTATGCAAATTCACTAGTTGTAGGGCCTTTGGTAATGCATTGAATTTCTTGCGTCTCAGTTTCCTCATGTGGAAAAGGGATGATAACCTAACAAGATAATTATAGGTATTAAATTAAAATGGTATGCAAATGTTTTCAGCAGAAGACTTGGCACAAAAGTGATATTCAAAAAGTGCTTTAAAAATATTTGATTTTCCTTTCAATGTAAAAGAATCCTATAACACAGTGCTAAATTGTCCTCCAATTTAAAAGAATGCTGACAAACACATGTGAGTACTGCTACAGAAATGGTGGTATTATAATTTTGAATTCCCTTTAGGCATAGTTTCACACCATTACGTGTTATTGCTTTAGAAAAGAAGTGGTAACGATGTGGTGCCCGGAATAAACAGCTCACTTGTGATTTTGTGAAAGAATAGCAAGAGAACAAAATGAAATAACTCTGTCTTTGCTGATCCATTCCTCTTCTGAGTCCATAAGCTAGTACCGGGATTACCTTCATTAACTATTTATAGAACGCTTGGAAGGTAGGTATAAACCCAATGGCGATTGTTATTTGGTATAGTAACCCAACTTTTATGTTTCTCAAGAGCATTTCACTCTTCTTTTGTCTGATCAATAGAGTTGCTTGGGAAAAATATATGATGATGGAAGAAAAAGAAGGAATGGAGAGAGCAAGGTTGTTCTGAGCTGGAGAATTTAACTGAAATACTGTGTTTTATATAATCTCCTAGTTTAAAAATATACATATACATTCTGGATAGTTTATATTTCAGTTTTACTACAGTATACATGTTCTGAATTGAAGTTCATATTTCATTTTTACAACTTCATACTCAATTTTATGTATTTATATTTCAGTACTTTTTCATAAAAGCAGACTTCCAGAATAAAATGGGTGAATTTTTCCTGCCCTGGCAAAATAGCCCTAACTGTTAGAACTACATCTGGGTAAACAGCTGGAAGTTCTGCTCAACGCGAGTGCTTCTAAGCAGAGATGGCCAATAAATCTCAGGTTACTTTAATCTGTGATGTATCCAAGCCCTTCTGCCTACTGTTTCCTGGAGACTGATCACCTTGGTGACACGGAGGCTTTGCCTTACGGTACCGCTTACTATGTCTTCTTTGGTGCTCAGGTCAGTGCACTGAACCATGCACTTTATTTATTTATTTGTTTTTAGGAGGTACCGGGGATTGAACCTGGGACCTCATACGCAGGCACTCAGCCACGGGCTCCTCCGTAGCACTTTATTAGCAATACATAATATAGGGTCACTGGCAGCGTTTTTTTGTGTTTTTGTTTTTTTTCTTTTTAATACCCTTGGTCTGAATATATTTTCTTTTATGGGAGAGATATAAATTTGCACAGCTCTTTAAGAATTACTTTCAAATAAGCCTTGATGATTATTAAGTATTTTTTTTTTAACACAGTTTGAAAAATAGCTTTTCTGCAATAGAAATATTAGGTGCACGCTATTAATTTTATATTTTTTAAATATTTCTTATCTTGGTAATATATATGACATAAAGTTTCCCATTTTAACCACTTCTAAGTATACAGTCAATGCTGTTAATTGCATTCACAATGTT
>JAQZBX010025796.1:0-29312 GCA_029593785.1 Cabassous unicinctus | reverse complement strand
TGTCAAATAAGCACATGAAAAGTTTATTATTAGTCATTTTGAAAATACAAACTAAAGATACAATGGCATACCATTTAAAACCTTTTAAAATGGGTAAAATTAATGATTGACATACCAAGGACTGGTGAGAATGGGGAGCAGCCAGAGCTATCATACAATTTGATGGGACTATAAAGAGGTGTGATGGTTAGGCTAATGTGTCAAGTGGGCCAAGTAATTGTGTCCAGGTGTTAGGTCCAGCAAGCACTGGGCTAATTGTAATACAAGAGCATTTATGGACTTCGATCACCAGTGAGTTTACTGCATGGATGGCTGATTACTTCTGCATCAATCAGGGAGATTGCATAAACAATGGCTGATGCTTTTATGCAATCAGTTGAATGCTTTAAAAGGTGAAGTGATTTCAACATTTAGGGAGCATTTCCCAGCTCGTCTTTGGACAGCAAACTTCCCCAGAAACTCATCAAGAACCTTTCATTGGACTTTCATCAGAGACCCTGGCTTGCAGCCTGCCTGCAGAACCTGGACTTTTGCATCCCCAAGGTTGCATGAGAAACTCTTATAAAATCTCATATTAATGACAGATATCTCCTGTTGATTCTGTTTCCCACGAAAACCCTGACTAATACAGTGGGGTTCTTGAGGAACAGAGTCTTAAACATGGGATATGTGAGGTCATTATGGGAGTTTTGTAATTGGCTCTCAACTCTAATTGGACTCAAGGGTACTAATGACTCCCTTTCCAATAATGAAGATGTTGCTAACAGTCCATGGCGTGAGTTGGCAATAGAGATACACAAAGTAGCATCACTGGATGCCCCTACTTCCACACTAATAGGAAACACGGATCTGGATGAGAGTGTTTTCAACACTTTAGCATAATCATGTGGGGTCAAAAAGTATAGTGATGTTGGTTGGCTCCTCCTAGATACACTGGATACAGATACAAAAGAAAGAGATGAACTGAAGTCTTCAAATTGGAAACTCAAATGCCGCATGAATGATATGAAAGATTCTATGTGTGCCTTGAAAGAAAATCTTGTCTCCTTTAGCCACAGACTCGAGATATCTGAGAATCAAACCCAAACTCATTGTATGAGTAGCAGAATTACAAAGGAAATTAAAATCTCAAACTCTCAGGGTTTCTGCAATTAAAGTGAAGGCATTTATTGGAAAGGAGTGGAACCCCGAGGATCGGAATGGAGACATACGGGATGATCATAATATCGGTTGGGACACTGGAACCCTAAATTCTGCTGAGATTTTACCAGATAAACCTGCAATGGCCTGCCCTGTGGAGACCACAACTTGTATCATCTTGCCTCTAGCCTACCCCAGGGGAGTCCAGACATCCTTCCAGCCCTTAGGTGGGTACAAGCCAAACTGAAGCCTGCACTGCCCAGCTTCTGGCCTGCCCCAGGGAGACTGGACCTCCTCCCAGCCATGAGGTGGGTACCAGCCAAACTCCAGCATGCACTGCTCAAATTCCAGCCTGCCCTGAGGAATCTGCCTTTGAACCCCTGAAGAGATTAATCTTGTCTCAGCAGAAGAAAATGTAAAGGAATGCTCTGAGATCAGTAGCCTGCAAGATATCTTTATTCCTTCTCCTTACCCACTCCTACCACCCTTCTTCTCTTAGAAACCTATTTCTAGACTACAATCACAACAAGCCCCCAAAGGTGAAATACAAAGTGTAGCCCATGAGGAAGTATGCTATACTCTTAAAGAACCGCATGAGTTTGCCAACTTATAAAGACAGAAATCAGGGGAATATGTGTGGGAATGGATACTAAGGGTATGGGATAACGGTGAAAGGAATAAAAAGTTATATCAGGTTGAATTTATTGATATGGGCCCACTAAGCAGAAATTCTGGATTGAATGCTGTATCTCGAGGGGTTAGAAAGGGTTCTAAGAGTTTGGGTGGCTGATTGAAAAATGGACAAAATAATGGCCTAACATGTCTGATGTTGAGATGCCCTCTTTGCCCTTGTATACAGTAGACAAGGGGATTCAAAGGCTTAGAGAGATTGGAATGCTAGAATGGATTTACCATTTGAGACCTGCCCACACACCCCAGGAATGTCCAGAGGACTCACCTATAACCAGGACTGTGAGGAATACATTTATAAGACTAACTCCATCTTCTCTGAAGAGCTCTGTGGTTGCTCTTCTCTGCAGTCCAGATATTACTGTAGGGAGGGCTGCAATGGAATTGAAATCGTTAAACCTTATGGGGATGATTGGATCTCAGTCTGGTAAAAGTCAATTATCAAATATCGGCAGTCAATCGCCAAAGGCAAGGTGGGCGTGGCTACCGCAATGCACGGCAGAGTCAAAAGAGCACACAGAATAATCTGAGGCTCATGGAGTTATGGCATTGGCTAATAGATCATGGGGTATCTAGAAGTGAAATAAATGGACAGTCTACTAACTTTCTTCTGGATCGGTATAAGCAGAAGAGTTCTAGGCCGAGTGAACAAAACCCTAACCCAAATTACAGACCCAGAGAATCACAACTCCTTAATCAATTCCCAGACTTGATACAGTTTACAGACCCAGAGCCCCTTGAATTAGGAGAAGACCAGGTCCCCTTGGATAAGGACCCTGTTAAACTGCCAAAAATTTATACTGTTCATCTTCCTCCCACCTTTCTCCAGGGAGACCTATGGCTTTTTCCAAAGTAAATGTGCATCGGTGAAAAGGAAATGATCAGACATTTTGGGGATTATTAGACACTGGCTCAGAAGTCACATTAATTCTAGGAGACCCAAAACATCATTCTGGTCCACCAGTCAGAGTAGGGGCTTATGGAGGTCATTTGATTGATGGAGTTATACCTCAGGTCCATCTCACAGTGGGACCAATGTGTCCCCAGACCCATTCTGTGGTTATTGCCCCAGTTCCAGTATGCATAATTGGAATAGGCATACTCAGTAACTGACAGAATCCCCACATTGGAGCCCTGACATGTGGAGTGAGGGCTATTATTGTTGGAAAGGTCAAGTGGAAGCCTCTTGAACTGCCCCTGCCTGGCAAAATTTTAAATCAAAGGCAATACTGGATTCCTGGAGGGATTGCAGAGATTAGTGCAACCATCAAGGATTTGAAGAATACAGGGTGGTGATTCCTACCATATCCCCATTCAATTCTCTTATTTGGTCTGTGCAGAAAACAGATGGATCTTGGAGGATGACAGTAGATTATCATAAATTTAACCAGGTGGTGACTCCAATTGCAGCTGCTGTCCCAGATGTGGTATCATTGCTTGAGCAAATCATCACTTCTCCTGGTACCTGGTATGCAGCTGTTGATCTGGCAAATGCTTTTTTCTCAATTGCCATTAGTAAGTACCACCAAAAACAGTTTCTTTCAGTTGGCAAGGCCAGGATTATATCTTCACTGTCTTGCCTCAGGGTTGTATCAACTTTCCAACCCTATATCATAATATTGTCTGCAGGGACGTTGATTGTCTCTCCCTCCCACGAGACATCACACTGGTCCATTATATTGATGACATCATGTTGATAGGATCAACTGAGCAAGAAGTAGGAAAGACTCTAGATTTATTGGAAAGGCATTTGTGTGAGAAAGGATGGGAGTAAAATCCAACAAAAATACAGTTCCTTCCACCTCAGTGGTGTCCAGTGGTGTGGGGCCTGTCAAGATATCCCTTCTAAAGTAAAGGATAAGCTGTTGCACCTGGCCCCTCCTATGACCAAAAAAGAAGCACAATGCTTAGTTGACCTATTCGGATTTTGGAGTCAAGACATTCCTCATTTGGTTGTGCTACTCGGGCCCATTTACCGAATGACCAGAAAAGCTGCTAGTTTTGATTGGGCATGGAACAAGAGGACGCCCTGCAACAGGTCCAGGCTGCTGTGCAAGTTGCATTACCACTTGGACCATACAATCCAGCAGATCCAATGGAGCTGGAAGTTTCAGTGGCAAATAGAGATGCTGTCTGGAGCCTTTGATAGGACCCTATAGGAGAATCACAATGCAGACCCTTAGGATTTTGGAACAAAGCCTTTCCATCCTCTGCAGATAACTACTCCCTTTTTGAGAAGCAGCTTTGGCTTGCTACTGGGCCTTACTAGAGACTGAACACTTAAAAATGGGCCATCAAATTACAATGAGACCTGAGTTGCCTATCATGAGCTAGGTATTGTCTGACACACCAAAAGCATAAAATTGGGTGTGCAAAGCAGAACTCCATAATAAAGTGAAAGTGGTATATATGAGATAGGGCTTTAGCAGGTCCTGAAGGCACAAGTAAGTTAGATGAGGAAGTAGAACAAATGCCCATCATCACCATCCCTGACATGTTACTTTCCCTTTCCCAGCCCACAGAGTTGGTTTCTTGGAGAGTCCCTTACAATCAGTTGACTGATGATGAGAAAACTCGGGCCTGTACAGATAGTTGTGCATGATATGCAGGTGCAACCTGAAAGTGGACAGCTGCAGCACTGCAGTCCTTTTCTGGGACATCCTTGAAGGATAGCGGTGAGGTCCAATCCTCCCAGTGTGCAGAATTTAGAGCAGTGCATGTAGTTGTTCATTTTGCTTGGAAGAAGAAATGGCCAGAGGTGCATTTGTACACTGATTCATGGACAGTTGCCAATGGATTGGCTGGATAGTAAGGGACTTGGAAGGATCATGATTGGAAAATTGGTGACAAGGAGGTCTGGGGAAGAGGTATGTGGATAGACATTTCTGAGTGGGTAAAAAACATGAACATATTTGTGTCCCATGTGAATGCTCACCAGAGGGTGACTTCAGCAGAAGAAGAATTTAATAATCAAGTGGATAAGATGACCCACTCTGTGGCTAATGCTCACCCTCTTTCCACAGCTATTCCTGTCATTGCTCAATGGGCTCATGAACAAAGTGGCCATGGATATAGGGATGAAGGTTATGCATGGCTCAGAAACATGAACTTCCCCTCACCAAGGCTGACTTGACTACAACCACTGTTCAATGTCCAATCTGGCAGCAGCAGAGATCCACATTCAGCCCCCAATATGGCACCATTCCTCGAGGTGACCAACTGCTTCCTGGTAGCAAGTTTACTACTTTGGGCCACTTCCACCATGGAATGGCCAGTGATTTGTTTTCACTGGAATAGACAAATACTCTGGATATGTGTTTGCATTCCCTGCATGGAATACTTCTTCCAAAACTACCATCTGTGGACTTACTGAATGTCTTATCTACGTCAACGTCATTCGACACAGCATTACTTCTGATCAAGGAACCCATTTCACAGCAAATGGTATGTGGGAATGGGCACATGGCCATGGAATTCATTGGTCTTTCCATGTTCCCTATCATCCTGAAGCAGCTGGATTAATAGAATGGTGGAAAGGCCTTTTGAAGATTCAATTGTGGTGCCAACTAGGTGGCAATACCTGGCAGGGCTGGGACAATGTTCTCTAGGATGCTGTGTATGCTCTAAATCAGCATCTTCTCTATGGTGCTCTTTCTCCCATTACCAGGATTCATGGGTCCAGGAATCAAGGGGTGGAAATTGGAGTGGCAACACTCACTATTACCCCTAGGGACCCGCTAGGAAAAATTTTGCTTCCTGTCCCTGCAACCTTAATTTCTGCTGGTCTACAGGTTTTATTACCAAAAGGAAGAGTTCTGCCACCAGGGAACACAATAATGATTCTGTTGAACTGGAAGTTAAGACTGTCACCTGGACACTTTGGGCTCCTCTTACCTCTGAATCAACAGGCAAAGAAGACACTTACTGTACTGGCTGGAGTGATTGATCCTGACTATCAAGGGGAGATAGGACTACATCTACATAATGGGGGTAAAGAAGTCTGTGCCTGGAATGCAGGAGCTTCTCTAGGGCATCTACTAGTACTGCCATACCCTGTGATTAAAGTCAATCAATAAATTGCAACAAACCAATTCAAGCAGACTAACAATGGCCCAGATTCTTCGGGAATGAAAGTTTGGGTCACCACACTAGGCAAAGAACCATGGCCACCTGAAGTGCTTGCTGAAGTTAATGGGGACATGGAATGGATAGTGGAAGAATTTAGTGATAAATATGAACTTCAACCACATGACCAGTTACAGAAACGAGGACTGTAATAGTCATGAACCCTTCTTTCTTGTGTCATTATGAGTATGATTGTATATGTACACAAAATGAATTTCTTTGTTTCCTTCCCCAAGCTCTTCCCCTATCATATGAAAAGTTGTATTAATTTCATGTCATACTATTTAAGGATGTCAGGTTTAAGAGTGAATATTACTCAAGGATTTGCTCCCTAATCTGTGGGGAATTAATGTGTTTCTGGTTGTACACAGGGGTTTTGAATATTGTTAGGCAGAAATATGTACCTATGCTTGTCTGTTATTGTTTTTACTTAGAGCCTAAGTATGGTTTAGGGTAATGTGTATGGTTGCCAAGTAGACAAGGGGTGGATAGTAATGGTTAGGCTAGTGTGTCAACTCAGCCAGGTAATTGTGTCCATGTGTTAGGTCCAGCAAGCACTGGGCTAATTTTAATACAAGAGCATTTATGGACTTCGATCACCAGTGAGTTTACTGCATAGATGGCTAATTACATATGCATCAATCAGGGAGTTTGCATCAGCAACGGGTGATAATTTTATCCAATCAGTTGAATGCCTTAAAAGAGGAAGTGATTTCAACATTCAGCAAGAATGTCTTTGGACAGCCAACTTCCCCCAGAAACTCATCAAGGACCTTTCATTGGACTTTCATTGGAGCCCCTGGTTTGCAGTCTGCCCTCAGAAACTGGACTTGTGCATCCCCATGGTCTCATGAGGGACTCTTATAAAATCTCATATTATTGACAGATATCTCCTGTTGATTCTGTTTCCCGACAGAACCCTGACTAATACAAGAGGTAAAACTATTTTTGGAAAAAAACACTGAATCTTGAACCTCCTCAAGCTCTCAGAGATGAACAATGCAGTCACAAACATACCTGGGTCAGTACTGTGGACTATGAGAAAGGAAATCATGATGCTTTCTCTAGTACAGCTATTAGCCATGTTAGGAACTTGTATTCACTCACTCTTAGGTTCCCCATCTGTAAAATGGTGGCAATGAATGCATCATTTCCCTGTCACTAACTGTCCTGTTTGTGATTTAGAATATCCCATTAAACGCTAAATGAGGAAGTCCTGGAATTTATTATTGTCTTAATCTCAAAACAAAGAAAATCATGGAAATCAGAAAGTATGCCTTCATTTAAATTTTTAACTATTTCAAAATATATTATCTTTACAATGGAGTAAAAAATAAATTCAGCATGTATCACACATTCACTCAGGATATAGGAAAGGAAGAGAAACAATTCACCAGTTTCTCCAGCAACCACTTTAATTGCTGTGAGTCCATTCCTTTGCTTTCCTTCTCAGTATTTTCTGTCTCTTTATTGAAATCCTGGTCATTCTCCAACTGCTCAGATTATTATTTCATTTTCATAAATTCACATTTCCCAGACCATTGTTTATATTAATACAATTCACTTTCTAATTCCTCCTACCATTCATAGAAGAAAATGTTCTACAATTATAGATACACTTGTTTCCTCTCACTCACCCAGTGTTACAAGTAATTGGACGTAATAGACTTAAAGCAAATATTTGAAGTTAAGCAGAATAGTTTGCATATACAAATGAGTCAAGCCATGACCTGTATTTTCATCACTAAAATTACTCCTAGAGGTATCCAAGCTCACATGATTAACTAAAACACTGAGTGAATTAAAAATTCTAGAGCTACATTTCTTTTGCTTCAGAGCTTTTCCTTGTGTATTTTTTGTGAATACCTTCCCAAATAATCAACTACTATTTCAATTTTGTTTAGATCAATTTATCAAATCCATTGCAAAGCCAGGAAAAAAATCTTGATTACAATGAGTATGTGAAAAAAGAATTAGCCCAGGTACATGTGATTTAGGCATTTTAGTTACAAGAATTTCCCCTGGGCCACAATGACTGAATTTTCTGGCCATGCAAAGAGTTTTGCAGAAAACAAATGTTTGAGCTGTTTCTTTGAAGACGTTGGTCATTCCATATTCTGTTTCAGGAGAAAAGAGCATCCTTCACCATTATTTTAGATGATGCTTATCATCTTTCTTCAAAAAGTGCCTTTATCTTTTTCTTTGAGACCATGAGAATGGGTTTTTACTTTATTTCCAAGAATCATTTAAGCTGATTTTCTGAAAACTTATTCTTAAGTTTTCAGAAACTTATTCTTATTCTCTATGGAGTTTGTAAGGTCCCATTATGATTATTTTGGGGGAAAAGGCAGGGCATCACATATTAAAAAAAAAAGTAATTGAGAACATCACCTGTTTTTCTCAAGTTTGTTTTGGACGGTCATTCTCTTTTACCTCTCCCCACCCCAAGATGGCTCCCTCATCTGTTTGCTCATTGCTTTGCTCATTTGCACTCCTTTTCTCCTCGTTATTTTTTGCTTATTGTATACTCATTGTCTGTTTTTCTTTAGGAGACACTGGGAACCAAACCTGGGGCCACCCATGTGGGAAGGAGGCACTCAAATTGCTAAGCTGCATCCAATCCCTGATCATTTTGTTTATTTTGCTTGTTGTCTGCTTATTTTTTGCTCATTGTCTACCATTGTTTTTGCTCCTTGTCTACTCATTATCTGCTCATTTTTCTCACTTTATGTTCCTTGTTTTTGGTCATTGTTTTTGCTTGAAGTCTGCTTATTGTCTGCTCATTGTTTGTCTTCTTTAGGAGGCAGCAGGAACTGAAACCGGGATATCCTATTTAGGAGGTGAGCACTCAAATGCCTGAGCCACATCAGCTCCCCAAGTGATTTTTAACATTTTAATTTTTACTAATTCCTTGCTATTTTCATAAATCCCTCCTTTCTTCTTTTATTCATCACATGTGCATTCAAACTTGGAGCTGACTTCCAAAATGTACTGCACTCAATATACAGAAAATATAATGTTATAGAACTTACCAAGTTATTGAACTAGCACAAGAACTAAGAATGAAATATCACTACAACTATATTTTACTGGATAGCTAAGCTATTAAGAAACAACACTTATTTAACAAAACATTTCATAGAAATCAACCCAGAAATGCAAACATCATCCTTAAAACAGTAAAGGATTTGTAGAAATATCCAGTGAAGTTTTCTGAAAAATTTCTTATATCTATTGGCAGAATATTAAGGCTAAATATGCTGTATATAGATTTTAAATGTACTAATTCATTTCATGAATTAGTGTTAAAAATTCATGAGGAATAATCTTCCCACTTTTTTTGTTTCCACATTTTGCAATTATAAAGTAAATAATTTCCAAATATCCCTGAGGTAGTAAGAAACAGGACAGAAATACCAAACTATTTCTCTCTCTCACACCAAAAGCTGTACCTTTTACCATCAAATGCACTCTGAAGAAGAACATGTATAGGAACTTTAATCTAGGGAAACTTGAGAATTTGTACAGGCCAAAAGAAAAAGTTGCAATCTGCAGAGAGAGAGGAAAGGAATGAGATTTCTAAGAATCCTAAAAATGCATTATTTTGATGCAGGAAATATAAAAAATCATCAGGAATTTGGACTTCTCCAATAGCTTGCTCTCATGTCAATATTATCAACTTCATCACTGAGTGTTTCATTTTGCTATTTCTAAAAAAATAATTTTGCACTTATGGGCTTTTCTTCATTAAAGTGGTGGAATAAACATACATAAATTGAAAGGTTATTACAGACAAACAATTTGCTAAAATATTTTGTAAAAGTACTAGAAATTCATGTGCATATAATCAGTGAAAGAAAATGTAAATTACTATTATTTTCCATATTTAATATTATCCAAAATATATGCTAATTTTGAAATTATAGATATATAAAAAACAAATAATAATTTAAACTCTAACATTTATTACTATCACATTATTCTTACAATTAAATATTTTAAAAATATATCCCTGAAGAAAATGTTTTAGTGTTGAGAGGATAATTAATACTGAAAGAGCATTTATTCATGATTTTGATTGTTCCAAGGTAAGCACAAGTAAAATAAATGTGGATACAGTAGTTATTTTCAATGAGGAAATTTCAGTAAAATGTGGAATATTACACTAATTGGTTTTTTGTATTGATCCATTCTTGCATACTTGGCATAAAACACATTTGATCATTGTGTATATTCAATTGATGTGTTGTTGGATTTGATTAGCAAGTATTTTGTCGTGAAATTTTGCATCTAAGTTTACCTGAGAGATTGATCTGTAGTTTTCTTTACTTGTAGCATCATTATGTTGATTTGGTTTAAGGGTGATGAGTTACATAATATTCCATTTTCAATTTTTTTTGAAGAGTTTGAGCAGTATGGGTATAAGTTCTTTACAGAATGATTGATAGAATACACCTGTGAAGCCATCTAGTCCTGGGCTAATCTTGTTAGGGAGGTTTTTGATGACTAATTCAATCTCAATACTTGTGATTGGTCTGTGAGTTCTATTTAATCTTTCATCAATGTAAGTTTCTTCTGTGTTCCTAGAAATTCATACATTTCATCTAAATTGTCCATCTTGTTGGCATACAATTTTTCAAAGTACAATTTCTGTGAGGCCAGTGGTGATATCCCCACTCTCAATTCTGATTTTATTGATTTGCATCTTTTTTTTCTTTTCTGTTAATCTAGTTTAGGGTTTATTTCTTTAATCTGTTCAAAGAATGAAGTTTTGGTTTTTAAATTCTTTCTAGTGTTTTCTCAATTTCATTTAGTTCTTTCTAATCTTTGTTATTTCCTTCTTTCTGCTTGCTCTGGGATTAGATTGTTATTTTTCTAGTTCCTCCAGGTGTGCAGTTATGTCTTTGATTTTAACTCTTTATTCTTTTTAATGTAGACATTTAGGGCTATAAATTTCCCTTTCAGCACTTATCTACCTGAATGCCATGAATTTTGATATGTTGTGTTCTCATTTTCATTTGCTTTGAGGTAGTTAATTATTTCTCTGGAAATTTCCTCCTTGACCCATTGATTGTTTAACAATGTGTTATTTAACTTCCACATATTATTGACTATTTCTGTTCTCCATCCTTTATTGATTTCCATCTTCTTTCTGTTGTGGGCAGAGAAAATGTTTTGTATAACTTCAATTTTTCTAAATTTGTTGAGACTTATTCTATGCCCTAGCATGTTGTCTATCATGGAGAATGATCCCTGAGCACTTAGATGAATGTATATCCTGCTGTTGTTTGGTTGTAATATCCTGTATAAGTCCATTAGGTCTAGTTCATCTAATGTGTATTCAAGATCTCTATTTCTTTTTTGAGCCCCTGTTGAGATGCTATGTCTAATGGTGATGATGGTGTATTGTAATCCCCCACTATAATTGTAAAGGCATCTATTTGTCCCTTAGTTTAGCCAGTATTTGTCTCAAGAACTTTTGGGCACCCTAGTTATGTGGATACGTATTTATGGTTGCTATTTATTTTTGGTAGAGTGCCCCTTTTTATTAATATATAGTGTCATCCTTTGTTTCTTACAACAGTTTTGCATTTAAAGACTATTTTGTCCAATCTTAACATAGCTACTTATGCCTTTTTGGATATTATTTGTGTGTATAATGCAGGTAGAGACCCTGGCCTGCCAACTATACCATTGTATTGCAGGTGATAAAGCCCGACCAGCTAATTTGATATTCCAGAGAAACCGCATGGGAAGCCAGCAACTGTCATGCCTTCATTACTTAATCATACACAGACCCTGGTGGTGGCAGGCCTGGGATGCTCAGCCTACTTACAGGACCTGGCAGTGGCTGGGCAGAAGGTACAACACCATGCTCTGTGCTCCCTAACAGACACAATCATCTTTTATAGGGTTACAAACAGCGGGACACAAGGGTTACTAGTTAACAATTGCCAGACCTCCTGATTATTATCATTCATGCTCCTTCTATGCTTACATCAAACCTCTTGTTTTTGAGGGTCAGGTTGTTCGCCAGAGCAGCCTGTCCTTATTCCAGGGCCTCAGGTTCACAGAAAGGGCATTCTACCTTCATTTACCCTGCACTCCTCCCTAATGCTTTGTCAGCTGTACTATCTACCCATTAAATCCTCTGCAATATCTGAGTGGTTAGGGCACTAATACAGTGTATCCCATGTCCATAGCAACAATATAAGGCACCACAAAAGCATAAATCCATTCAAAATGTACAATCAATGGCATTCAGTACATGCAATATCACCCATATTCACATTTTACATAAGGTTTCACAAGTCCCAATTCCATGTTACATTGTAAAATTATTCTTCTATTAATTTATATGTCCATAGACTTTCCCTTTCCACAACTGTCATATCCATATATTAGCTCTGCTGGTCACAAACACCATGATGTTCTCTCACCATTTTGATTTATTTCCAAAGACTTACAACCTTTTAACCAATTCTACACAGACTAACCCTGTTTTCCATTCTCTATACATTTATAAGGATATTCACATTTGTAATCAGCTTAAGTGCAGTTACCAAGCTCAAGAAATTCAACCTTAATACAAAGCTTACTGTCTATATTCCAATTATTTATATGTCCAGTAATGCCCTTTTGAGCCTTCTTTGCTCCCTTGTTAGATCTTGTCCAGGGTCATGAATTACCTTTGATGCCATTGTCTCTTTAGGTGCTCTTTTTCTTTCTCCTTTTTATTGTGGGAACATTCACACAACAAATTTTCCCATCTCAACCACTTGCAAGCATACTTCAGTGGTATTAATCACATCTACAAGGTTGCAGTGCCCTTACCATCGGCCATTAATAGAACTGCCCCATACCATACATTTTCCCCTTCTTAATTTTCTAAGTTTCCTCTAGTAACATAAAATGGGCTTAAGATTTCCAATCAGTGAAGCTACATAGGCCAAATGACCTCATTTCTCCAGGTTGTATAGCTTAGGCAAACTAAGCTAGGCCAAATGACCTCATTTCTCCAGTTTGTATAGCTTAGGCAAACTGTTGCCTATGCCTTGAGGCATAGGCAACAACAGATTATTACTTCTGCTTCTGCATCTGGCCTCCCAGGTCTGTGCACACACCATTCTCACTGCTTGGAAAGCTTCCAAACCCACTTGGCTTTCTGAGACTTATATTCCCAGCACCTCTTCTGGGAAGCCTTCCTAGGTATCCTCCTATGGGATCTCCAACCCATCAGGTGGCTGGCTCCTTAACTTGTAATCTCAATGCCTGCATAGGTATGCTATTAGCATTTCAACTGGAGCAGGGGTGGCAGCTAATGGCAATCCCTCATTGCCTTTTATTTGTTCCTTTAAAGGCTATTCATCTTTTCCATCTCCTCCACAGCCCAAGAATGCATGAGGTGATTGGTCACTGTCCCATCCAGTGAGGCAAATGTCCCAGTCATTGGAGTGAACACAATGCACCTGGAACTGCTGGGCTAGGCACCAAGAAGTCTGGTAGCCACAATGTCCACTTTTCCTGTGCAGACACTCTGCAGTTTCTCAGGTTTTATCCACTGGTAGGTGTCCTAAGGATCTTTTCCCCCACAGACAGTAGCCCAAAAGAGCTAACTCCTCTTCCAGCACCTGTAATCCAACCCTGGAAGGGGATGACTGCTCTCAGAGTGACAGGACAATATTGGGACTAAAACCCAAGGATTATTTGTTTGGAATATTACTTTTGCCACAAACCTCACCCAAAGCCAATATTGGTGCAAGCCACATCCAATTCACAGGGTGAGTCAGGGTCCACCCCCACACCCCCCTTACTAACTCCTTAATAGGAGTTTGCTGGGAATTCCTTTCATTCTCATGCACAATGTTCCCTGATTAACACATAACTATTAGAGTTTTTGACACAACTTAGGGTTATGTAGATAACCCTGTGACAACACTTGAAAGGTCCTTTGTATATCTGGCTATGTCCAGCCATTGCTGGCTGCTACAAGAGTCTGAAACTGCAAAGTATTCTCCAACCATTATCCAGAGATTGCCAGCTGCTTCAAGAGTGCAAATCTACAACAAACTGAAGTTTATTTCTTAATTTTCATACATTTCTTAAACACTCCCAATATAATGTATAACACATCAAATGAACTTACATTGCTTCTTATTTTTACACGCTCACCATGATAATGTCAATTAACAGGTATTTGATTTCAGCAGCACAGAAAAAAAACTACTTATTACATGATCTTCCACTTTAATATGCAGATAGAGGTGGCATCTACAAAACAAATTCCTTTATTCATTTAAGCCTTGTCTTAAATATTTCTACCCCGATTTTATGAAAACAAGACTCCTTTCTATATCCATTTAAGTCTCATATGTCCTCCTTCTGTGACTAAAGTTTTAAAAATTTTATAGATAGACCCATCAAATCTTACTAAACTTTAACCCCAAAAATTCCTTTTCCATGAACCTTCTGCATTTTTTTTAATCCTGTTTGGATCAAACAGACAAACACAAAAAGAATTGAGACACAACAACAGACTGATTTGACTCATAACTCTTACTCCTTTGGTATGGCTGTTTCCAAGCTCTCCATCAATTCATATCTTTGGTTCTCACTACTTTCAAGCTCTCCTTTAGAATCAGTGTTGCCTGTAATATGATAGCTTGTTTTTGGAAACACTTTTTATAGTTATCAGCAACCAGTTAGGATTTTCTCTCTGATCAGCACAGACTAGTCCAAGCTGTCTTTTGACCTCCTCTTTTACCTGGCATGCACAGGATTCAGAAGCCTGTTGTTTATCAGAGAAATCTCCTAAAGTGACTAACAAGGGCCAAGAAGCAGCTGCAGCAAGGGCCCAATGTTCTTTTAAATGAAGCCACCTTCTGCATTTTTCTCTAACTATACTATATTCCTTTCTAGCTGCACTAACCCTACAGGTGTATATAGGGCATCCCCCAAGCCACGTACAGGAGCCCATGTCTTATTTCCTAGGCACAAGCAGACTGACAAGGTTAACCATAACCACATAGAGGAATGGGGTCACCCTGGGATTTCCCCTGACAGACTTCCCAATAAAGTGTGAGATTCCCTTCACAGATTTTCCAATAAAGGGAGTGCCATACCACCCATGGCTCTTACACCATCAGGAGATGCTGGAATACACTGCAGATTCTGGAACAACCTGCCAACTCTGCCAACTGAAACACAGGTAGAGTCCCTAGCCTGCCAACTATGACAATTGTAATGCAAGTGATCAAGCCTGACCAACTAATTTGATATTTCAGAGAAACCACATAGGAGCCCAGTCATGATCATGCTTTTATTACTTATACACAGAACCTGGTGGTGCTAGGCTGGAAGGTGCTTAGCTTATTTACAGCACCCAGTCGTGGCTAGTCTGGAGATACCACATCATACTCCATGCCTTGCTCTATGCCACCTAATAGGATCAGCTTTTATAAGGTTACAAATAGCAGGACACAAGGGTTACTAGTTAACAATTACCAGACCACGGGATTATTATCGCAGATGCTCCTTCTATGCTTACATCCAACCACCTGTTTATGAGGGTCAGGTGGTTGGCCAGACCAGCCTGTCCTTATTCCAGGGCCTTGGGTCCACAGAAAAGGCATTCTGCCTTCATTTACCCTACAGCATGTAAATTAATTTTCCAACCTTTCACTTGCAACTTTTTTTTTGCCCTTGGGTATTAGGTGAGTTCCTTGTAGGCAGCATTTAGATGCACCATATTTCATTGTCCACTTTGCCAATGTGTCTCTTTTAATTGAAGATTCTAATCCATTAGCATTCAATGTTATTACTGTCAATGTAGTACTTATTTTAGCCATTTTTTCTTTAGGCTTATATATATATATATATTATTTTTTTTTAAAATACTTTTAGTTACTTTTATCAGTAATCTTCCTACACTCTCCTGCAACCGTCTCTCTCCACTTTTTCTCTTTCAACCTGCAGAACTCCTTTTACTATTTCATAAAGGGCAGGCCACTCGTTGACAAATCCTCTCAATTTCTGTTTATCTGTGAATATTTTGAAATGTCCCTCATTTTTGAATGACAATTTTGCTGGTTTTAGAATTCTTGGCTAAGCAGTTTTTTTTCTTTCTGCACCTCAACTTTGTCAAAACAACTGCATTATCTCCTCCCTGGTTTCAGATGTGAAATCAGCACTTAATCTTATCAAGTTTCCCTTGTATGTGATAGATCTCTTTTCTCTTGCTGTTTTCAGGATTCTGTCTTTGTCTTAACCTTTAGACAGTCTGATATGTACTAGGCTAGCCAAGGGAGTGCTGATGCAAAGTACCAGAAATCTGTTGGCTTTTATAAAGGGTATTATTTGGAGTAAAAGCTTGCAGTTAAAGAGCCCAACTCAAGCTTGATTTCTCACCCAAAGTCAATTGCCACCTGTTGAAGTAAGATGACAGGAAATGCCTGCATAGTCTCTCCTTCCTTCTTCCTCTTAAGGCTCCATGGCTCTAGCTTCTTTTGATCTCAGTTGAAGACTGGAGGGCTCATTTATTTCTAGACCTTTTCAGCTGTTCATGGCTCTGGTGTCTGCAGCTACAAGCTATCAGGTGAATGACTCAGCTTTCTCCAGGGTCCCAAGATCAAAGTTTTCTGCTGCATCTATAGAGCTCTCTCTTTCTTCTGTGTATCTTCTCCTATGCTCTCCTTCGGTGAGTCTACATTTATATAGCCCACCAAGTGGTTGGGGACCCAAACCTGCATGTCCTATAGATATGGTTGAATCAAAGCCCTGATCTTTATTTGATCAAGTAAACTTAAAGCCTTTGAATTTAAATCAATCAAAGAGTATCATGCCCAGAGGAACAGACCAGTTTACAAACATAATCTATATCTCTTTTTAGAATTTGTAAATAATATCAAACTGCCACATGCTAAATATGTAAATAAGTCTGCTAGGATTTGCTGTTTTTGGAGAATGCTGCACTTCTTAGTCATGTTTATCCATGTATCTCATAAGAGTTGGGAATTTTTCAGTTTTTATTTCCTCAAATACTCTACCCCTTTTCCCATCTCTTCTCCATCTGGGGTGCCCATAATGCTTATGTTTGTCTGCTTTGTATTGTCAGTCAATTCCCTGAATCCCTGAATTTGTTTCTATTTCTTTTATTATCTGTGTGATTTCAGATGTCCTGTCTTTGACATTGCTAGTTCTTTCCTCTGCCTGTTCAAATCTGCTGTTATGTGCTTCTAGTAAATTTTTAATTTCTTGCATTGTGCCTTTCATCACTGTAAGTTTTTTTTTATCTTTTTAATGTATGTTTACAATTTCTTCTGTATATTTCCATAGTGTTTTTTGGTATACTTAATCTCTTCCTTCATTTCACTGATTTGATTAAGCATATTTGTTTGTGCATCCTTGATTAGTTGTTCCACATTATACACCTCTGCCTGTGTTTTAGGTTGTTCATGAGATTGGGCTATGACTTCTTATTTCTTAGTCTGGCCTGTACTTTTTTGCTGATGTCTAGACATCTTTTTTATCATAATGGGCTTGTTCAGTTAGTTAGTTTATCCTCTTAGTATATGGTTTTATTTTTCTTTGGTTTTGTGTTAGGAATCCTTTTCATCCTTGGTTGCACTTATTCTATGTCCATCTAGTTACCCATGTTCAAAGGAAAAATATTAGATATAGAAAAAGGAAAGAATGAAGAAGAGCAAAAAGAAAAAGGAAGGAAAAAAACTAAAAAAATCAAGGAAAAAGAACAAGGAAAAAGAAACAGACAGAATAAATAATAAGAGGGGAAATAGTAAACAAGAATAAAAATTTTAAAAGGTAAGAAAAGGAAAACTAGAAAACCTAAAATATAATATAAAATAAATGAAATGAAATAAAATAAACAAAATACCAGATAAGTTTAAAGAGAAGAAGGAAAGATGAAACAGGGAGAGGCAGAAAAGAAGGAAGAAAAGAAGAGGGGAAAACTGAAAGAAAAGAAATCTAAAAGGAAGGATAGAGAATAAATTAAAAAGAGAGAAAATAATAAAAGATAGAAAGGGAAGAAAAAGAAAAAGAAACAAATGGGGTAAAATAAAAGACAATAGGAATGGGAAGAGATGAAAGAAAAGAAGAAAAATGTTAAGAAGGAAATAAAATAAGGAAGAGGAGAGGAAAAACAAACAAGCAAACAAAACAAAAGGAAAATCTGGGTCTCCCTCTCAGATCACCGAACTAGCTAGGCTCTTCTAATGCTGCCTATTTTTTTCCCCCAACATACCTTATATTTTAATAATTTTACTTATTGTAGATATTCTAAAACAATCATTTACACTAATTTCACAAAGTTGTCATGAAATTAAATAATAAAATAATCATTTTATCAATAATCACTATTGAACACATAAAATATGCCAAATACTGGCTAAGGGTTTTACAGGGACCATGTTATTTTAATATCATAAAGTGGTAATAGTATCCCTATTTTACATATAAATCAAGCGCTCATAAGTTTGAACCCCTATCTACCAGACTCCAAAACCTGTCCTTTTTTTATTTTAAATATATTTTTTTATTTTTTTAAAAGATACTTAGATCACCCCACAATCCTTTTTCTGTAAATATCCAGGTGAAGAGAGAGAAAAATAAAAAACAGACCTCCCTCTCAGGCCACCAGAGACTCACTAGTCTAAGTTTTTCTAGGTCCTTGTACCTGCCAATCACTCCACAGTCATCCTCTTTGCTAATACCTGTATGAAATTAAAAAAAAAAAAAAAAAGGAAAAGGAAATAGGAAAAAAGAGAGATAAAGCACCTCTGGCTAAGTTCCCTCAGCTTTCCTATGGCTCCCTCCACTCCCCCCTACCCTAAGGAGGCTGGACACAGGCCCACCTGTGTGAATCACTCCTCAGCAGCTACCCCTTTCTGCAGAGCCAGCTGTATGTCTCTCCCTCCCCCAGGGCTAGCTAAGCATTTTCCTCCTCCTGTGTCAGCTGGAATTCTCCCTTCTTCTCCAGGGCCAACTGGGTGGCTCCCCATTTCCCCAGTGCCCATGTGGTACTCCCTCTCTCCAGCCACCCTCTGCTGTCACCCCTGTGACAGCCTAGCTTCCCTTATGCCCAGCAAGCCTGCATGCCTTTCCAGAGTTTTTAGAGGAATTATGCAGCCTGCCTTTCCCTACTCTGCCATCTTGGATCACCTCTGAGTGGCAATTTTTAACCAAGTTCATCTTACAATGCTATCAGGTTTCAATAAAATATTGGTATAAAACAACAACAAAATAAAACTAATTTTTGAAGAATTTGAGGGATCCTGAAATAAAGAGGATCAGAAATAAAGCAAGCTTTTATTCTTAGGGTCAGTAGGTGTTGTAACTCTGCTGATATTCAAGACTCAACTGGCACAGGGATGAACCAAAGATTTACATCTTTGGGACATATGTTTATGAAGTATAGTGTTAATTATAGGTTCAGATAAAAGGGGCAGAAAAAGCCATGTGGAGATGAACTATAAATGCATCTAACTTTGTTACACTGGGGAGCATAAAGTCAAAAGTAAGGCCCACTGACAGGGTGCCTAATTCCCAAGCTGCCTGCCCTGCTTATAATTTCTGGGTATCTCTAGAGCTCTCAGGAGTCCTGCTATTGGAGGCACTTATAACTGTGGCAGTCAATGAGATCCTTCAGAAACTTACATAAACATAAACTCTGGAATGATCTCCAGTTCATTGGACTCACCAAGGACAACTAACAAGGAGATGATGATGGACAACACTCATCCCATTGAACACAGAGTGTCGGCAATTGCAAGCAGGACAGTTCCATCCATCTGCCCTATGGGATCTAAGCTCCCTTTCAATCATGATTTTGCCATCCCAAAATCCTCAAGATTAGGGAATGAACAGTGGACTAAAGTAGATGTATTATTTCTCTACTATAAATTTATTATTATTCTAGCAATGGAAAAACTTATATCATTGTTGTAAAGGCAGTGTCCACCAGAGATTCTGAGGGATGGGAGAGGGAAGAATAGTTGTAATATGGTGGCATTTTGGGGACATTGGGTTTGTCCTGCATAACATTGCAGTGATGGATATAGGTCACTGTATATTTTGTCATAACTTACAAAATTGTGTGGGATAGTGGGTAAACAATTATGGAAACTATAGTCCATGATTAGGAGCAATTCTTCAATATGGGTTCATGAATTATAACAAATGTACCACACTAATAAAGGTTGTTGTTAATGTAGGAAAGTGTGGGAAGGGGACATAGTGGGGCATATGGGAATCCCTTATATTTTTTATGCAACATTTGTCTAATCTAAAGTTTCATAAAAATAAAAAAAAATATTTTAAAAAAGTACAGATTAATAAGGAAAAAGTTTGGCATTCAGTTGTTACCTGTTAAAGATGGATGGTGAGTATAAGGTTTTATTAGGATATTTCCTCTGCTTTTGTATATATATTTGAAATTTCCCATAATTTCCCATGAAGAAATTGAACCTGAATACAGTATTCACTAATGAACCTAACATCAAGCAATACTATTCTATGTCAACTTATTCAAGTTCTTAAATATGTTCATATTTTATGGGAAAATATAACAGTATTTGACACACACAAAAAAATCAATACACTTAATTTAGTGAACCTGATTTTGTTAAGAAATACTTTTCCCCACAGGTAATATTTACTGATCAAGAGTTGCAAAAAAGCCACTGTGGAAAACAGTTTGGTGGTTCCTCAGAAAGTTAATCATAGAATTACCATATGACCTAAGAGTTTCACTTGTAGTTATATACCCAAAATAACTGAAAGCAGGAACTTGGACAGACATTTTCAAACTAATGTTTGTAGTCACATTATTCATAATGCTATCATCCATCAACAGATGAAGGGATGAACAAAATGTGGTATATACATACAGTAGAATATTATTCAGCCATAAAGAACAACGAAGTTCTGATACATGTGACAACATGGATGAATCTTGAAGTTATGTTGAAAGAAATAAGTCAGACACAAAAGGACAAATATTGTATGATCTTCTGATGTGAATTCATTAAAATAATCAAATTCATAGAGTCAGCAACTCCATGAAAAATACAGGTTACCAGGAGCTGTGTAGAGGTAAGGAATGGGGACTTAATGCTTAATTAGTAAAAGTTTCTGTTTGGAATGATAGAAAATTTTGATGGTGGATGGTGGTGATGCTAGCACAATACTGTGAATATAATAACACCAACAAATTATGTATTTGAATGTGGCTAAAAGGGGAAATTTTAGGTTGTATTTGTATTACTAGAATAAAAATAAGAAAATGTAGGACTGTAAAACACAATGTAAACTCCACTGAACCTTAATGTAAACAATAATTATAACAACACTGCTTCATCACTTGTAACAAATATATCTTACTAATGCAAAATGTTAATAAGAAAACTCTGTTTTCTGCATGATTTTTCTGTAAGCCTACAATATCTCTAATAAAAAAATAAATGAAAAAAAAAAAGATTTGCAAAAGACTTTTTTTAAGACAGAGGAAACTAAGCATCTATGTAAATTCAAGGAGTACATAGTGAACCATGTGAAAATTAAGATGGCCTTTTCTGGGAAATATTGACTTCAGTGAAAGAGTACGAATGAAGTCTGGACTGGTGAACTGGCCTTAGAATTGGATTGTTCAATTCACCCAAAAAAAAAAAAAAGGGAAGAAAATGAGTGGAAATACATAAAAATTATTTTATATAGAAATACTGACTGCATTAGGACAAATTCTCTAAGAACATTTTAAATCGGTAAGGATAAATTATTCTCATGTTGATTAGAGACTGGGGCAATATTTTACACTTTTAGATGAGCTGAAACACAGATCACAGATCATAATACATAATTCTATGTTGAGGTTATCAAATATTGTCAAGGTCAAGAATATTAAAATATGAGGCAATATGGAAAATAAGTCTGAATGGTTCTCATGGACCACCTAATACTGAATATGTAGGACATCAATGGAGAGATGTTTCAGCTCTGGACTATCATGATTTAATAGTGAATCCAACAATTAGAGTTCATGGATCTTCAGTATTCAGAAGGCTAAAATGTTGCTGTACTGGCAAATTTTGATTCTGAATGATGATTATGTGTGGACTATGATGTGAACTGTGGTCTATGCTTAATGGCAGCCCCAGTATGTGTATATCCATTGCAGATGATGTGCCACACTAATGAAAGATGTTTATGTGGGATGTTGTGGGAGATGTGGGAGGTGGGGACCTTGGGAATCCCTGTGGTTTTTGTGTGGCATTTGTGTAATCTAAGCATCTTTTAAAATATATATAAAAATTAACATTTATGTAAGCAAATGCACCTATATGCATATATATTTATATATCATTTTACAAATATTGGTTTGGATTGTGAAAATTTTGATTTTTACCCACAATAAAAAAAAAAAAGTAAGTGATAGAAATACATGCAAACGTACAACGTACAAACTCTTAAAGATTATATTTTACTCCTACCCCTGCCCTAGAAATAAGTATCATAAGCAGGGAGACTAAAGGAATATGAAGAAATATTAAGTTATATCCTACTAACCAAAACAAACTAGAGAGAATAAAATTGGATTAATATGACAATAAATGTAGTTAGGCAAATTTCTTCTATGTGTTGAATCTCCATGACTTTTAGGTATTGCCTGTTTCTTCTTGATCAAGTTAAATTTTCAGATATCTAATTCTACCACAGTGACTGAATTCCTTTGTACAAGTTTTTCTGAATGTGTGGGAGCTCAGAGCCTTACACATCATGCTATTCCTACTGATGTACTTGGCAACCCTGATGGGGAATCTTCTTGTCACAGTAGCTAACTTTGATTGGAACCATCACATACACGTCTTAGGAATCTGTCTGCTCTAGATATCTGTTATATTTCTGTAACAATACCCAAGGCATGTGTCATCTTCTTCCATGATGACAGAGAGATCTCCATGGTTGGATGTACTTCTCAGATTTTCCTCATGTTTTATTTATTTATTTTATTTATGCTGCTCTGACATCCTATTTAATTATTGTCTCTGCCGTACTCATTGGTGGCTGCTGTGCCTTCATCACCATGTCTTATATTTGCATATTTTCTACTGTACCCAAGTTTCCAACCAGAGGAGAACAAGGAAAGGCCTTTACCAATTGTGTCCCTCACATCCTCATGATAACTATCATAATCAGCTCAGCTGGTTCTGTGCTTATTAAGCAAACCTCCAACTCACCCACAATTCACGTCATGATCACCTGAGTGTTCTATTCTATTGTCCCTCCATTCTTGAATTTGGTAACATATATTCTTAGAAATGAGCAAATGAAGCAGGCTGTAAAGAGAGTTATGAGGAGAAAGCTTTATTCTGGAAAAAATATAGTATAATTGTTTGAAGCAATTCCCATTTTGATGTTATGCATTAGAATATGTTGCAAAATTAAATTTCTTTGCCATTTCCATCTTTGGTGACCTGAACTGACATCTAAAAGTGGACTGAAAAATATCACTTGTATTTAATATTTTCTCCAATTGGTCAAGGTCTTTTTCTGGATGCATTCCTAGTTGGCACTTAGTAATAATCCCTTAGTGCTAGGGAGGCTCATTCCCAGGAGTCATGTACCACCTCGAGGGTGGAAGGTAGTGCATTTATATGCTGAGTTTGGTTTAGAGAGAGACCAAATTTGAGCAAAAAGGAGGCTTTCAGGAAGTAACTCTTAGGCAATATATAATACTAAGCTAAGTTTCAATTTCACAAGAATAATGTTCATAAGTAAAATCATCAATATCAAGGGCATGGCATAATGATCTGTCCTCCTAAAATTTGAGAAAGCTGTGGTTAGTGAAAAAAAAATCAATCATAACTTACTTATTTTTTAAATGCAGCAGTCTAAATTTTCAAAAATAATTATTTTTATACCACATAAATATCATTATTTATAAAATGAAATTCACTCTAAGCTTAGCAATTTAAGAATATATATTTTGAGTCATTAAGCTCTCCATTCCAAGGAAACAAAAATGGTTTTATTTTTCTAATTTTTATGTATTACTTCTGATGCATCCTTTCATTACATTTAGAAGATGAAATCATAAAATTTTGTATTTAATTAGACTTTCTTATGTTTCTCATTAATTATGGCCCATATCCCTATAATAACCTTTGAATTAGTCATAGAACTCTCCAGTGGATAACAAATATGGTTTTCCATACTGGAAAATTTCACAAACACATGCAATCTTGGAGAGAAATTCATTAAAATATTACAGATTCAGTTTCTGGATATGTACATTGGATAGAGGACTGTCACTAATTACAACCAACATTCTCTTAAATTCTATTATCACAAGGTGCTTATGTGATAGTTAAATGATGAAATATATGGCTTTGTAAAATATTATTCTTTCTGAAAGCTTTTTATTTTTATTTTTTAGGAGGTACCAGTGATTGAACCCAGGACCTCGGGCATGGGAAGCAGGTACTCAACCACTGAGCTACATTTGCTCCCCGAGGAAAGTTGTTTCTTTCTCTCTCTCTCTCTCTCTTTTTTTTTAACACTTGTTTGCTTTTTTCTTAGCAGGTACCAGGGATCAAACCCAGGACCTCATGAAGCAGGTGCTCAACCACTTGAACTACATCCACTCCCCGCTTTCTTTTTGTTACATAGCCTTTTAGTAAAATAATACTATGTTCTCTCATATACATCTATGCATTTTTTCATTATTTTATTTGCATTGTAGAAAAACATTGTATAGCAAGTCATGTGTAAATATTATTATTTAATAAAATGAAAGCACAATACATTTAAACAATGGTTCTTAGACATTATTCTTCAAACAATTGATACCCCATTAGGTACCAGTCAACTTGGAGACCAATTCTCTAATAGAAACAGCCATCTTTACCATGACACTTTATAAATTCCATTTTGAAAATATATTCAAATTAATGCCATAGCAACTATTTGGGCATAATAAGATAAAATCACAATATATAAAGCAAAATTAGGAGAACTAAAAGGAAAAATGGAAAAACACTACCATAATTAAACAGTTTCAGTTATAGCATTGTGACAGTTAAATTCATAAGTAAACTTAGATAGATTATGGTGACCAGTTGTTTGGTCAAGCAAGTACTGTAATGATTTTTATTGTGAGCATATTTTCTGGATTTAAATCATTAAGTTGATTGCATCTGTGGATGATTACATCTACAATAAGCTAAGGAGATTGTCTTCAATGAAAGAAGACTCATATCCAATCAGTTGAAATCCTTAAAACAGATTATTTCAGTAGACAGAGGAGAGAATTTCCATCTCTGCTTCAGTCAGCCAGGTTCTCCTGGGGAATTAATCAAAAACTTTCATGGAAGTTCCCAGTTTGTGACCTGTCCTATGCAATTTGGACTTTCCCATCTGCAGCCAGTCATGTGGCCATTTCTTTAATAAATTTAATAATATTTACATTATATATATATATTTTTCAATTGTTTCTTTGGTGATCATTAACTAATACAAGATTCAACAACTAATAAAATGAAGAGATAAAAATAAGTATAGATAAAAGACTTGAGCAATGAAATTTTTCAATGAGTCCTAACTGGTATTTGTAGAAATCTATACCCTTAAACTACTGATTTTACATTTTTTAATATGCACCTGGACTTTTGTTAAATAGATGATATACTGAGGACTATAAGGGAAATCTATACAAAGTTCAAAAAACTGAAACTCCAACAGAATATTATCTTCGTTCTCAGATATCAATGAAGAGAGGATGGGTATCAAAATCTTAAATGCTAATTGTAACTACATGTACTTCTGGCAGTTTTACCAGTTTCTTCTCATGTATTTTGAAGCTGTTATTTAAGACATATATGTTTGGGATTTATTTATGTCAACTTAATGAATTGAGGCCCTTATCACTCTGAAATATCTTTCACTAAATCTGATAATATTGTGCACTGAAATCTACTTTATCTGATAATAATTTAAGAATTTAACCATTCCACCTTTCTTTCAATTAATATTAACATTATATAACTATGTTTCTTTATTTTCAATTATTTTTTATATATATGCATGTTTGAAGTATACATCAAGAAGATTTTTTTTACTCTATCAGAGAAGCTCTTCTTTTAATGTGGTATATTATAAATATATTCAGTAATATACTAATATATCACATTAGTAAACTAATTTATCACACACTGAAATACCCAATGGAACCTAAATGCAAAATGTTTCAAATTGACCTTATGCATTTAATAATATAAGAACATATTATTTAATAGTCTGACTCAAATTATTTCACTCTGCTTGAGTTTTTATTTTTTATTTTTTATTAAATCAACTTTATTGATACATATTTATAAAGCATAAATCCTTCCAAAGTGTCAAGTCAATGGTATTAGGTATAATCGCATATTTATGCTTTCAGCACTGCAATCATTGATTATTCCAATAATAATAATAAGAATAAACTCATCATCTCTCAATCTCTCTATGCTTCCTCTGCTGTGCATAGATGCTATCCTTTTTCCTATGCAGAGGTAATAAGAAATGAAGTCGTGAAGCTTATGACAACATGGAGGAACATGGAGGACATTATGTTGAGTGAAGCAAAGCAGACACAAAGGACAAATACTGTATGATTGTGCTATTATGAACTAAATATATTGTGTAAACTATGCAGTTAATTAGAATATAGGTCACCAGAAAATTGAAAGAAAGTAGAGTATAAAAAGGTGAGGACTAAACTGTGCAGAATTGGTAAAAAGGATATTTGTAAATCTTTGGAAATGAGTAGAAATGGTGAAAGCGTATCATGGTATTTGTAACTAGCAGAGCTTTTATATGTGTATGACAGTGATCAAAAGGGAAATTTTAAGGTCATTTATATTCCTAGAAGGAAAGCTAAAATTTTTCCCTCTGGTAATATATATGACATTTTGTTATTTGTACTTATTATATTAATTGTCCTTATTGATATGTTTAGGTTCAATTATATCATATTCCTAGTTTGTCTTTTGATTTGTTTTGCTTTGTTTGCTAATTTTGGCTTTCATTTTGATTAATTAAGCATATATTTCTTCTCTATTACCCTGTTAGTTAGAACTCTTTGTTTTTAGATATTGTTTTTATCCTTTAGGGTACGTTGTATACATAAGTCTAACTTCACTTGATTAAAAAAAAACATACTTAGAGAATTAAGAGGTTTACAGAAAAATCATATGAAACATACTGTGTTCACATATATTCCCCTCCCCCTTTTATTAACACTTTGCTTTAGCATGGTTCCTTGGTTACACGTGATGAAAAAATATTACAATTGTACTATTAAACATAGTCCATAGTTTACATTAGGATGTATTTTCACATATACCACTCTATTATCAGTACCTTGCATTAGTGTAGTATAGTTGTCACAATTCATAAAAACATTTTCAAAATTGTACTATTAACTATAGTCCACCATTTAAAGTAGGGTTCACTGTGTTGTACAGTCCTTTGTTTTTTTATTTTTATCCAACTAACATATATGCTACATGAAATTTCCCCTTTTAACCACATTCACAAATATAATTCAGTGTTGTTAATTAAACTCTCAATTTTGTGGTATCATCACCATCCATTTCCCAAACTTTACAATCTACCTAAATAGAAATTCTCTACAAATTACGCATTAACTCTGCATTCCCTAATCCCAAATCAGTTCTTTGTAAACTACATATTCTTTCCCTATGAACTTGCTTATTCCAATTATTTCATATTAGCAAGTTCATAGAATATTTGTCTTTTTTTTTTTGGCTGGCTTATTTCACACACCCTAAGGTTCATTCATGTTGTTGCATGAACCAGAACTTGCTTCCTTTTTAGTGCTGAATAATATGCCACTGGATGTATATCCTATATATTGTTTAACTATTCAGCAGTTGATGGACACTTGGTTTGCTTCCATCTTTGGCAGTTGTGAGATATGCCAACATCTGTTCAAGTCCCTGCTTTCAAATCTTCTGGGTATATATCTAGTAAAAGGATTGCTGGGTCATATGGTAATTCTATATTTACCTTTCTGAGGATTTGCCAAACTTTCTTCCACAGCAGTTGTCCCATTTTACATTCCCACTGGCTAAAATTAAGTGTTTCTATTTCCCCGTATCCTGTACAAGACTTGCAATTTTTCTGTTTTTTTTTTTCAAATTAATTCTAATGATTCTTGTGGGTGTGAAATTGTATCTCACTGTGGTTTTGATTTGTATTTCCTTAATGATGTTGAAGAGCTTTTCATGTTCATTTTAGTCATTTATTTATCCTCCTTGGAGAAATGTCTGATCAAGTCGTTTGCTGATTTTTAATTGGGTTATTTGTCTTTTTATTGTTGAGTTGTAAGTTTCCTTTACATTTTCTGGATATTAAGCCCTTATCAGATATGTAGTTCCAAATATTTTCTGTCATTGAGTAAGCTGTCTTTTCACTTTCATGATAAGGTCCTTTGACATGTAAAATATTTAATTTTGATGATGTCCCATTTATCTATTATTTTTTATTGTTGTTGCTTGTGCTTTAGTTGTAAAGTCTAAGAAACCATTGTCTAACATAAGATCCAGAAAATGTTTCCCTATATTTTTTTCCAGGAGTTTAATAGACCTTTTATCCATAATAGTCTTTTATCCATTATGAGTTACATTTTGTATATGATCCTCTTTCATTATTTTTTTAAAATGACTATTTACCTTCCCAGCTGAGTGGACTGGACAGCCTTATGAGAAATCAATTGGCCTTACATATGAGGGTCTGTTTATGAGCTCTCCATTTGATTCTATTGCTCTATATGTCTATGCCAGTGCCAGGATCATGCAGTTTTTACTACTGTAGCATTTTAAACATTTTAAAGTCAGGAAGTATGAGTCCTCCAACAGCTTTCTCAGAATGGTTTGGCTATTCAGGGCCCCTTACTCTTCCAAATAATTTTAATAATTGGCTTTCCAATTTCTGCTAAATAGGCTGTTGGAATTTTGATTGCGATTGCATTGAATTTGTCAGCCAATTTGGGTAGAATTGAGGTCTTCGTGATATTTAGCCTTCCTATACATGATTGTTGAATGCCCTTTCTTTTATTTTGGTTTTCTGTTATTTCTTTTAGCAATGTTTTGTAATTTTCTGTGTATCGGTCCTTTACATCCTTGGTTAAATTTAGTCCTAGATATATGATTCTTTTAATTGCTATTGTAAGTGGATTTTTCTTGATATCTTCCTCAGATTGCTTATTAGTGTATAGAAATACTACTGATTTCTGTGTGCTGATTGTGTGTTATGCCACATTGCTGAACTAGTTTATT